>PYXC01002370.1:4995000-5020000 GCA_015244755.2 Tenualosa ilisha
CATGAATGAAACCAGGGGGTGAGGGTGAGAGAGAGAGGGGGAGAGGGTAGCCGAGAGAGAGGGAGATGCAGGAGAGGTGCTGCTGAGCCAACAAGAGAAGTGAATGGGTGCTGGCTGCAGCGCAAATGCTGAAATCTGTTTCTGAATGGAAGGATGAGGAGAGAGCAAAAGAGAGTGAGAGAAAGAGTGAGGAAGAGAGGGAGGAGGAGGAGAAACGACATAGGGAGAGACAGCTAGTAACAGAGAGAATAGAGGGAGGAGAGAGAGGGTCTATACTTTAGACCCACATGCAGTGACGTCACAGAGGGACACAGAGTGAGCTTGAGGGAGGGAATGTGTCTTTAGTACTGATTAGAGATGGAGTCACCGTGGCCTGCATGGAACTGCTCCCTCATTTCAGCCTTTTGTCTCACATCATGCAGCAAGCCTTATGTGCCTCTGCCAGTAAAGATGTCTGGCATATGCATCAAAGAAAAAGAGAGAGGCCAGGAAGAAATAATGACCATGTTTGTGTATGTGTGTGTGTGTGCGTGCGTGTGTATGTGTGTGTGCGTATGTATGTGTGTGTGTATGTATGTGTGTGTGTGCGTGTGTGTGTGTGTGTGTGTGTGGGCCCCATGTACAGAGACTGACTGCTGGTTTTTGTGCAATATTTGAAGGCTAAATATGCAGTGATATGATATTAGAATGTGCAGTTCCTGTTTGAACATGTGTTTGTTTATATGAAAGTAAGGATGAGAGAGAGTAAGAGAAAGAGAGAGAGTGATAGAGAGAGAGTGTCTCTCTGTGTGTGTGTGTGTGTGTGTATCTGTGTGTGTGTGTGTGCACGCTTTAAGGGTGAGAGAAAAAGAGAGGGCTTGTTCACATATGGACATGAAACCTGCCCCTCTCCCTGTTTATACTATAAGGGCCAAGCAGGCTTGACCAAGGTCTTTTTGGAATCCTTTCACAATTCACACACCCAGAGACACCCAGAGACACCTCCGTTCCCATTTCCAGCCTGCTGCTCCTTCCAAACACTTATAAAACATTTATAAAACATCTATCAGTGTTTCAGCCTGAGTGGACTCACTGTGGCTGGATCTAGCAGCCGCAGGTCTGGTCGCCCCTCAGCAAACCTAGCAAACCTCCAGGCTGCCCGCATACACACCCCACACCCATCCACCCATCCACACACACACACACACACACACACACACACACACACACACACACACACACTCATAGACCATAGCCCACCACAGACCACAGTGGCTTCGTGAATGAGGCAGGCTCAGTGCAGTTCAGGGGGGAGGCAGGCAGACTTGCAGTTAAGTGCATGTGAATTGGCAGGGAAATAAAGAGAAAATCCTTATTAATGTACACTGAGAGTGCCCCCCCCCCCCCCCCCAAAAAAAAAAGCAGAAAGTCTCTCTGTCTCTGTTTTGCTCTCTTCTTCTTTATACAAGCCGCCGTTTTGTGTGTGTGTGTATGTGTGTGTGTGTGTGTGTGTGTGTGTGTGTGTGTGAGGGAGAGTTGAGTAGACAGAAAGAGCATTTTGTATTCTAAATGTTTTGTGAGGCCAGCAAAGCACATTTGACTGAGTTTCAGAGAGAATGAGATAATGAGAATGTTAACAAGCCCTACAAACACATTCCTGAAAATCAAAAGCAGAGAGTGTTTATTTAATCAGGTGCATGTTTTGTGAGTGTATATATATGCAGTGTGTGTGTGTGTGTCTGTGTGTGTGTTCTTGCACATGTTCATGTGGGTGCTGCTGAAAGTGACGGACAATTTATACATGTGAGGGTGTTAATGAGCGTTGAGATGCTCATAAACACGCTTTAAACACCAGTGGGGGAGCACAGGACACCAGGAGGAGGGTGTGTGTTGTGTGTGAGTGTGTCCGCTCGCGTGTGTGTGTGTGTGTGCAGGTGTGCAATTGCATGTGTGTGGGCATGACTGTGTTGGACCAAAAGCTACTGTTATTGTTACAGAGCTGCTGAAGTGTGCATGTGTGTTTGTGTGTGTATCTGTGTTTGTCTTGTGTATTTGGGGTAGGGCTCTGGCTGCTTTGATACAGTATATGCATTCAGAGCTCTAACCTGACAGCTGTATTAGGGAGGATAGGTGCCAGTAATATTCCCCGAGGGCAGTACAGTGAGAGCAGCTGTCACTGACGTAGGGGTTCATGACTAGAGGGGCGTGTGATCCCACTCCAGCCCAGCACAACCTCACCCATCCCTGGGAAGCCCCACAGTGGGACTGGCGCTGGATCTGGGGCTGGGGCCTTAGCAAATACATGAGATGCACTGGAGCTGAAACACAAGCACAGTTTGTACAGAGTAGGATGCATCTGACCGGGGGCTGCTTTTCAAGGAAAGGCTCTGAAGAGACTGTGTGGTTGGTTTAAGGAATTTTGGGGGGTTGCGCAAGAGCTGAGCAACATCTTTAAACTGTTCCATTCCCAGTCACAATGAGCATAGATTTGACACGGGTGAATAAATGCTTTCACATAAGATGTTTTGAGTAGATTGTAATGAACTGAGCCTATGATGTAAGAACATTGGACCTCATTCATTGTCTTCCTAAGACTTTTCTTAAATGTGTTGTAAAGGTCTAATTTAAAAAACAAGTCATGAATACAAATCTTCTTGAAAACTGCTACAAATTTCCTTGTGAGAATGGTTGGTGAACGAGGTCCATTGTTATTAAGGGAAGGCGGTCCATAAAATATTTTTAATCGGTCATGACAGTTGTTTTCCTATAGAGTCTAAAGTCAGACTCCTCTGTTCTCTCCTTTTCTCTCCTCTCTCCCTCTGTCCCATCCTCTCCTTCCCTTTATTCTCTTTCACACTGATCTATCCATTTATTGCTCTTCACTTTTATCCCCTCCTCCCCTTTTCACTCATTTCCTCTCTTCTTCCCACTTCTTACTCCTGTCTTCTCTCCTCTCATCTCCTCTCCTCTCTAATCTCCCCTCTTCTCCTCTCCCGTTTTCCTCTTCTCTCTAATCTCCTCTCCTCTCTTCTCCTCTTCTCTCTTCTCTTCTCCTCTCTGATCTCCTCTCCTGTCTACTCATCTCCTCTCTTCTCCTTTCCTCCTCTCTCAGGTGGTGTTGGCGTTGGGCTCTAAGCTGCAGCAGGCCATCCCAGAGGAGGAGGAGGAGGAGGAGTGTGAGTCGGGCCAGTACACCACCTCTGGGGAGTGCTGCATCCAGTGTCCACCCGGCGAGGGGGTCGTCCGACCATGTGGAGCCACCCAGACTGTCTGTGGACAGTGCCTGGACAGTGAGTGCCACTAAGACATGTATTCAACACACACAGGCACACACACACACACACACACACACAGAAACACACATACATGCACTGTAAATATGTGAGCAAAGCACAGCGGGATATATTAATGTATAAATATCCCTTCACACCCCTTAAAAACATAGAATTGCTTGATTATTTTTATAATTTCACTACTTCAAGAGATGCTCATCAAGGTATATGGTGAGGTGTTTTATTTTTTCTCAGTTGCTTTACAATCCCCTCCCTCTCTCTGTTTAGCTCTCTCTTAGTAGTTCACACGCATGCACACACACGCACACACACGTGCGCGCAAACACACACACACACACACACACACACACACACACACACACACACACACACACACACAGAAACACACATGCATGCACTGTAAATATGTGAGCAAAGCACAGCAGAATATATCAATGTATAAATATCCCCCACACACACACACGCACATACACACACACGCACACACGCAAACACACACTCGGTTACACATCTTGTTCTACTCTCTTGCGCCTGTAATCACACTACTGGCACACACTGTATGCAGATGCACCTCTGGCTGTGGGCCGCTGGGCATACATTGCACACATTCCCCTTACAGTGGCCGGGCCTCAGCAAAACAAGCAGTGCGTCAAACAGCGAGGAGAAAGAGGAGTAATTGTCTAATTGTCTCATTACTGAGGAGGAGCTGGTGGGGGAGATGCAAGAACACACAACTGGAGAGGAGACATTTGAGGCCCCTGGAAGTGAGAACAAATATATGATGTGTGCACCGTGCAGCACCGCCATTATCACCACACCACCGGATCTACAACAGAGAGAGAAATAGGGTGTGGGAGGGGGGAGAGAGGGAGGGAAAGAAGGCCCTCATGCTTTTCACTTTCTTCTATCGTCTGCACTTAGGTCTTTTCATCACTGTGCAAGAAAATCAAACGACCAATAAAAGAGGCCGCAGTTGTGTCGGGCCTGGCTGTGATACAGTATATAGTGCAAAAAGGAAGAAAAAAGAAACCGAGGCAAATCCTCATGCACACACACACACACACACACACACACACACACACACACACACAGAGACCACTCTCTGTTTCTCCTTCCATGCGAGTTTGATGCGTGTAGGTGTATTTTTCTGAGGCTGTCTCACTGCGGGGTCAGGCACCTCTCCGGTGGAGGGTATATGCAAATGTAGCGAGAGGCAGAGTACGCAGTCAGCTGACAGGAGCACAAAGGAAGTGTGTAATTAGGATCATTAGCAGGTTATTTTGGGAGGAAGGTGGCCTCCGTTCAGGCCGCTTGACGCTCTAACACACTCCGACAGGCGGAGGAACCTGGGGGGCCTGGGAACCGGTTCTGCTCTCTGCTAGCAGGAGAGAAGAAAAGAAGAAAAACAACTGACTACACGGAGAGACAAACAGTGTAAGAGAAGACAGGCAGATAGAAAGACAGACAGACTTGCAGTATATGGATAATGCATCCATCCATCTTTGTATAGGCTATATATAGGCCTATATATATATGTGTATATATATATATATATATATATATATATATATATATATATATATATATATATATACATATACATACATACATACACATAAATACATAGATAGATAGACCATACATACATACAGTACATAGATACAGTTTGAAATATAAGGTTAGACAAATTTCTGCAGACTTTTTATGTGCACACATGGTACTTAGCCAACTTTTCTAAGGCAACAGTAACCCATGCATGAGCAACAGTAGATTTAATACAGCAGTTTGAGATTGTAAACACCTGCTCCAACGAAAGTTCAGCACCCATGAATTCTTGATGTAATTCAGAAGAGGGATAAGGAGGACAGCACTGGAGCTCTAAAAGGAACCCTCACAGGAAGGAGAGAAAGTCTGGGGCGGGGGGGCATTGGCGTTGTGGGGGTTGGTAGGGTCACTTATGGAAGAATGGGGTCTCGCCGGGGCATGGCACTGCATTTCCGTGGAATGGCCCGACAGTTGTATCTATTTTAAACATAAAATGCATAGTGGGGTGGGGGTGGGGGTTGCGGAAGTGGGGGAAGATGTGGTGATGATGGGGAGGCATGAATATTTTACTGTGAAAATAGAGAGGATCGTGGACATCCTGTTTATCTGTAAACACTGATGCTGCCTGCAGTGAGCTCTCAACCAACGTCATCAAGTACACAACCTAGATTCATTTACCATCCGGTAATATACAGACAGTGCATATGCACACACACACACACACACATACCCACACACACACATACACACACTTCCTCTTCCTTGGTCTAGACGTCAGTGGAAGTCTGAAAGCACTAAAATATTTATTTGCCATTCCATTTTTTTGTCTCCCAAAGCCCTAGCCACTTGGGACTGTGCATGGGCCAATGCTACTTTACTCAGCCACATTCAAGAAATCCTATACTGATTTGAGGTCAGCGAGAGACACAGTTCAAGCAGTTCAGAAAAGCGGATGGCAGTGGTCAGATCAAATCACTGTAAAAACAAAGCGAAGGTTGATGGTAGCCAGTGTGTACAGAGGAACACCATCCTATAAATCTGTCTGATGCCAGCTACACCTAGACACCTACTGTAATTAAATTAAAGATTATAAAATAAGTCTTAAAAAGTATTAAAGACTTTATGTCTGTTTGTGTGTGTGTGTGTGTGTGTGTGTGTGTGTGTGTGTGTGTGCGTGCATGCTTGATTGCGTGCGTGTCTGTCTGTCTCTTGGTGTGCATTAATAAGTTTAGTGTAATCAGCCCAGGATCTGAGCACACTCATGGCGCATTGTTCTAATCACAGTGGCCATTATTTTGGAGGTTCTCATAGCTCATTGTGGAAGTGAAGCGTGGCCCTAATGACTCCACAGAGCAGAGCCATAGCAAGTTTCCTGAAGTTTTATGCATGAGATAAGAAATGTTATGTAGGGCTGACAGGCTGGTCATTAAGAGAAAGCTGTAGGCCTAAAAGAATAATGGCGATGCCAAATGGGGCCAAATTGCTAAATCACAAACACAACAAAACAAAACATAAATAGATAGATAGATAGATAGATATTTGTAAAATTTACTAATTTCTCTAATATTTGTAATATTTGCATCCCAATTTTAGCTTTTCAACAAGCAGAATGTCAGAAGTTGCAGAACCTTCTGCTAGCATCCAGCGCTGACCAGCCTGTGTAATCTGCTTTGTCATTGTAATGGCAGTTGGGATGGAGCTAATTAATGCTCTCTGAGTGTAATTAAGATAAATCTGACAGCTCAAAGGCTGGAATGTTGGAGAGAGCGAGAGAGTGTGAGTACCAGCAATGCTGACGAGGCAGAAGATGAAAGATCGCCGTACTACTTCACAAACGCCTGGTGACGGCCTCTAGTTTGCAGATCGCAGGTCAAATGTGCTGATCCCATGGAAGAACAGCCACAGCATTATGCACCCTTACATGCATTATTCAGAGACAGGCCTGAGAAACACGAGCGCGAGAGAGAGAGAGAGAGAGACAGAGAGAGAGAGAGAGAAAGACAGAGAGAGACAGAGAGGCTAAAAAAGTGAGACACAAAAAGGTAGAGAGAGAGAGAAAGAGAGAGAGAGAGAGGTTAAAAAAGTGAGACACAAAGAGAGAGAGAGAGAGAGAGAGAGAGAGAGAGAGAGACGGTAAAAGCTAAAAAAGGAAGCAGAAGGATAGCTGACTTGACTTATTTTGCTTCACCAACAGATCATGTTCTTTTCTCTCTCCTCTTTACCTCCTCAACAGTGGAAGTCTGCCATCCATTGCCAGACAAGATGAGCCCATCCTGCTTGGCTGCTTTCATTATTTAAAGTGGGCTGTATAGATTGGGCGGGCGTGACTATAAAGAGATACATGTTTGTCCAAGATGACAGGGACATGGGCTTTATTTCCACAGCGCTCGGCTCCAGAGGGCGAATGGATTATGTGTCTCTGTAGAGCAGAGAGTGCTGCCATGGATAGCATCCTCAGTACACCCACACACACACACACACACACACACAAACACACACACACACAAAACACACACATCAAATTGAGTCTATGGCAAACTGGAGGCTTTAGATGACGTGTCATTGACTATGTGTATGTTCAAGGTGTATGTTAATGGTCACGTTGGGTTTACTTTGCAAAATTGGTATTGCAGTGAAACCTCATCGGACACTGAGATATGATAGTGTGCCTGAGGGCAAGTTTATTTAAGGAGAAAAATCATCCTCATTATCTTTCTCCATCTCTCTCTCTCTGTTTGTTACTCACTGCATATGGTCATGTTTCCTTCTCTCTCTCTGTCTCTCTCTCTGTCTCTGGCTCTATGTCTCTCTATCTCTGTGTCGTACTCACTGCATATGGTCATGTTTAGCTTTGTTTACACATTGAGTCTACCGGGGGATTAATGGATGCTGGTTAAATGAGGCTGTCTGTTCCCCCACCCCCCAAAGTCTCCTCTCATTGAAGACTGATGAAAACGGCAGGGAGGGGTGTGTATGTGTGTTTGTTGTGTGTGTGTGTGTGTGTGTGTGGGGGGGGGGGGGGGTTGGTCCTTCTGAGCGTCCAGGCTGACTGATACAGAAAAACAAACACCAGAGGGCTCCGGCATTTATCCCCGACCCCCGCCGAAACCCACTACTTTGTCAATGTCACGCTCTCCTGCAGCTCCATCTGCCTGCCTCTGCTTACAGGGCCGAGGGGCAAGAGAGAAAATAATGCATTTTTTGGCCCCCATGGGCCACCGTCTGGGTAGTGGCAATTAGATCTGAAGGACAGCGGACGCTTTCTCGGCGTGTTGCACGGCTGTCCTGCTTACCCTCCCACACACAGACACGTGAGCAATGAGCGCACACACAACCAGCGACTGCTTACACACCCCTCCACACACTCACACACAAACAAAGTGCACACAGAACACAGAAGTATCTTATGGCAGCTGATCTCTCTTCTGATAGAAAATAAAAAAAACAGCTCATAGGTCATTGGGTTCAGTTACAGACAGTTGTTGCACCTTAACTCTTACACTATGTTGTCACTTCTATAACCCTTCTATAACACAACTCGGAATTGTACTGTACAGAGTGCATCATTCAGACTCTGACCCATGCTGTTTACACAAGCCCCCCCCCCCCCCCCCCCCCCCCAACACACACTTTGGCATAAACATTGTACAGCGTGGGCCATTGAATGTGTTTGAATGAGTCACGGTTTGTTTCCTAATTGGCTTGTAGACAGAGCCATCCAGGACAAGTTACGTGTTTAACTAGATGCGAACACTGATTTGTGTGTGCCACCACCCACAAACACACACACACACACACACACACACACACACACACACACACACTTTGACTGTTCTGCCACCTAGAGCTCCTGCTGTGCAGATGGCATCCTTGGATGTAGCCGTGGTGAGATCCGGTGTTTAGGCGATGGCTGTGCCAAACTCGGCGCGATCGAGAGACAACAATGCCAGGCTCTGTTCTTAGCACCACCGACACAGCTGTTACATCTCAGTGCATTTAGAGTGTTCTTGGTGAAGAAGGGCAAGAGCAAGAAAGAAGAAAGGAAGATGGAGGCAGAAAAAAGTACAAGAGTTTATGTGTCTCCGGGAAGATTAGTGCTTGAGAGAGAGAGAGAGAGAGAGAGAGGCAGAGAGAGAGGCGTAAACATACACAAAGGGAGAGAGAGGGACATAGAGAGAAGTTGGAAGAAAGAGAAAGAGCAAAAGAGGGTTGGAGATGTGCTGAGACTGCCTGCCACAGGGCTTTTCATACAAGTAATATTTAGTTGTGAAACACTTGCAATCCATTAGTGTGCACATGCCCTCTCTCTCACTCTGTCTTCTTCACGCACACAGACCACATGCATACATACAAGGGCATGCATTAACAAGCTCACAGACTCGCTCTCATGCTTTCTGACATGCTCATTTGAATGTGAACATCTACCCCCTGGCTTTCTCTCTCTCTCTGTATGTGTGTGTGTGTGTGTGTGTGTGTGTGTGTGTGTGTGTGTGTGTGTGTACACCCTTATTCACTACTCATATGTCTGCTATATTGACTGTTGTTTTTGAAAACACCACAGCCTTGAAGGAGAAAAGAAAAAGGTCAGGAATCTTTAGGTGGTTAGCCATCTGCCACCTCGTACACAAACAGGAAAGACTACGGTGTCACCTTCAGACCCTTTCAGAAATCTCAATGCCCTCTCACACCCCGACAGAGGCTTCCTCAGGGCCAAAGAATAGCAATCTTGGGGGCACATCCTCTCTATCTCCCTCCCTATCCACCCCCAACCCACCGACCCCCCCCAACCCCCACCCCCTACCCCCACCCCACTACTGTACTGTCCCATCATCCTCTCTCAGACATACTCTACTAAATTATTTAGTACCCCTCCAATTATATCTGAATATGATTCCATAGGACAGTAAGTGTATGTGTCTGCTGTGCAATATTGAAAGAATCCCAGGAGACCAAACACACACACACACATATAACCCCCCCCCCTTCGCCCCCCAAATCCAATCTAATGCTCCAGAATAACCTCACTTTGTCATAAATGCCAGAGGCTGCCGGTGTGGTGGTGTTGGTGGCTGAGGTCTGCGAGCCAGGGTCTGCCCAGAGCTGATGTCTCTTTTATGAAGAAGGGGGAGTTTAGCTTGAATAATGTAATCCCTCAAAATGATTGTGCTCAGCACTGAGAGAGAGAGAAAGAGAGAGAGAGAGAGATCACAGAGCCTGAGGTAGGGAACACTGTCGGGGTAATTAGTGGAACAGTCAGGAGTCACAGCGGTTACCCTTGTTTTACACAAAGGGGATGCGTGTGTGTAAATACTGTAGCACCCGTCGGTGTGTACATCGTCAGACATAGAATAGTGACTACACTTCAGGCGCACAACTAGTCATCGCAACTACACTACGTGGGACGTGTACAGCTTGCAGGTCATTGGTCAGACGGTTTTCATAAAAGCCACTGAATGAGCCTGTGTAAAATGGCATAAAATTCATTCAACGCCATGAGAAAGGTGTGTGTGTGTGTGTGTTTGTGTGTGTGTGTGAGGGCACATCAGCAAGGTGAAAGGCAAGCTTGTTGGAGCACTTATCACCTTAGGCACCACAATTGCGCTTGTGCATCTTTAGCAGATGGAGCGTTTAGCTGGCCTGCCAGTGTGTGCTGTGTAAGCTCGCCAGAAGCCTGTTTCCCAGCTCCCAGCAGGTGTTTTTAGTTTGGCTGGTGTGGAATATGCGTGGGAAAAAAGACACCGCCTCTGGTCACAGTGATGTAAGGATAAACATGCATGTGTTAGTATACATATGGATGCATAGTTTTGACTGAGCCTGTAAGGGCCATTGATAGTAGTGGTTAAGGTTAAGTTCGGTATGGCTAGAGAGAGAAAGAGAGTTTGTGTGTGTGTATGTGTATGTGTGTGTGTGTGTGTGTGTGTGAGAGAGAGAGAGAGAGAGTGTTTGTGTGTGTGTGTGTGTTTTTGTGTGTGTGTGTGTGTGTGTGTGTGTGAATGCGCGCGTGAGAGAGAAAGTGAGGGAACAAGAGAAAGGATTTAAATAGCTGGGGATTGTTTTCTGTTTGGAGACTCACTGTGGGTTGCCAGGGAGGCAGGGAGCCGTGCATTTGTATTCAACAGTTGTATTAAGAAGGGGAATCCTCACACTATTGCCACTCACAGATCAATGTGATAATGAGCTCAACAATCCTCTGTCCACACACACACACACACACACACACACACACACACACAAACACTGGTGCTTGCACAGTCTATCTCTCTCTCATGCACACATACACCCACACTCACATACACACTCACTCACTCACACACACACAGGATTGTGCGTAAGAGAGCGAGAGAGGGTCGAAAGAAAGAGAGAGAGAGCTGTCTTTCCGCAATGACAATCAGATCTTTGTTCCCAGGCGCAGTAGCATTCAGTAGACATGATAAATGTGATTATCCACTCCGATCCTGTTTGCAAGCCTCCCTCCCTCTCCTCTGCCTTTCTGCTCTTCCTCCCAACACTCTTCATGTCTGGGCGCCATTGTTCTCCACCATGGCAGAATGCAGAGAGTGACTGTTGAGTGGTTGTTGAGATAAGAGAACCAGATCAATACCTTGCTTTCAAGGGGTTTGTAGATCATTTAAAGATATGTCCTATTTTCTCATGAAGAGTTGATATGAGCACCTCTTCCGTTTGTAAAGTTTCAACCTTAGGTACTTTCTGTGTTGTATTTTCTGTTCTCAAATGAATTTTCTCTTTCTCTCTCTCTCTGTCTGTCTCTATCTTCCTTTTACTGTCTTGCTCTCTTTCTTTCTCTCTCTCTCTTTCTTTTTCTCTCTCTGTCTCTATCTCTCTCTTTCTCTCTCACACTCTCTCTTTTTCTCCCTCTCTCTCTCTCTCAATCTCTCTGTCTTTCTCTCTCTCTGTCCTTCTCTTTCTCTCCACACTCTTTCTCTCTATCCAGGTGAGACCTTCTCTGAGTCCTACAGCCACACAGAGCGATGCAAGCAATGCACGGAATGTCGAGGCATCATGCGCATGCAGACGCCCTGCACGGACTCCAATGACGCGCTGTGCGTCTGCGACTACGGTTACTTTATGGGGCCGCTGTCGGGCAAGTGTGAGCCGTGCACGGTGTGTCCGCGCGGCGAGGGCGTGCTGTCAGGCTGCGACCACGACCATGACACGATGTGCGAGCCATGCCTCGACAGCTCGTACTCGGAGCACGACAGCTCGCTTGACCCCTGCCTGCCCTGCACCATCTGCGAGGACAATGAGGTGCAGTTGCGCAACTGCACGCCTGAGCGTGACGCCATTTGCCACGGCAAGTACCCGCAAGCACAAACATACAACACATACACTACTGTATACATGTAATAATGCAAAAGTATTGTATATCACTGACAAGCCAGCTTTCTTTTTATGTGATTATTTAGATATAGACTGACATCCAGTACATTCGTAGGTATGTCTGCACAAATTGTATCAGAGACATACACAATAAAGAGGCATACTCTTAAATACACTCACAGACAAAGACACAGCAACACCCACACACAGATACACAGACACAGACAAAGACACACACACACTTTGCTCCTCTGCTATCTCTCACATACCATCTGTTAAAAGGACAGTCAGAGACTGAACACAAACAGACAGGCAGACACACACACACACAAACTCTTGTCTTGGGAGCCAGCCTAAGTCAGCAGCAGCAGCAGCAGCAGCAGCAGTAACAATAGCACATAAATATATAGGACACCTTGTGCCAGTTGTGGCTGTGAACAATCAATGGCAAATTGAACAGGACGCCCGAATGTTTCTCCACAGCAGGCAAAAGTGTCTGTGATTGAAGCAGCGCTAAATAATGAAGGAGCCATCACATAAAGGAGGGCAGCCCAAGGCACCGGCAGACTGATAAAACCACAAAGCATCCATCAAGCTTTGCGCCGGACTGGCACTCGCAGACAACTGATGGAGCAAAATGAATGCGTGCCATAGCATATGTATGGAGGGCTTATGTTATCCCATTTATTTAATCCTCTGCCATAAAGAAGATAAGTGTGTTTACTTGCATTTAGGAAAATATATGCATTAGATATGCAGATTTGACAGTGATGTATTAGAGGTGTAGTCTTATTTGAGGTCGACATATTCAAGTTCACCTAATCCACGTCTTTGGCGAGTGTGGCGCTTTGTGCGTCTAAACAGAGGCCTTTAAAAGAGTCCCTAGCCAGGGGTTACGACTTAATCCCTGTGTTTGCCTGACATAGCGTGAGTTCTGAGGTCAACAGGGGTCACTTCCGCATGTGTCTGTTCTAACACTCGGGGTCAAGAGGTCAGGCTGCAGAATGTCACCGTGCAGCGGCCGCACTAGCAGAGGTGAGAGGCCAAGGGAGAGAAGTCTGTGGTGCAGCATAACAACCCCCCCCCCCTCCCTTCCTATGTAACAATGCAGTGGCTCTAAGGCCTAGGGGAAAGTTTGCATTGGAAGGCTCTAATGTAAACCTACAGTGGGTAAACATGTGCCAGAGGGCCCAAGACAAGGAAAAGACGGTTTCCAGTGAGGTTAGTCTTAGCCGTGGTGATGGCAGATGAAAGGCCAGAGCTGGAGGTTGACTGGAGGTTGTTCCTGTGCACATGGTTTATGTTAGGCACCTGTTGGTTAGTACTCAGACAAGGGGAAGTCTACTGATGGACTCCAGTGCTTTTTGGAGGATGCATGCAGAGTATTGCTTCATGACTGTAAATGAGAATGCAATCCTGGGAAATAGGGTCTGTTCAGAATCAATGCAGGAGATGTTAAAGGTGCAACACACTCCTAGCCAATAACACTGATACTGACATCCAGGGAAACAATCCAGTGTCTTTGCTGATTACATTTTTCAATATGTCAATATGTCAATATGTTGCAGAGAAGATATTTCTGAAATCAAATTAAGCTTGGAGACTTTGAATTTATAGTAAGACATAGCTAGTATGTAGCAGCATACTGAAGACATATGAGGTGGGTATATGAGGTGGAAACCCAATATCTTTGCTGATTACATTTCAATCGTCATAAACTATTGCCAAGCTACTTCCTTTCCCTGGGAGAATGTGGTGTGAAATGTGCTATGTCATTGGATTAGATACACAACCTTTGGGAGCCCTGGCAGGAGTGTGTGAGTGTGTGTGTGTGTGTGTGTGTGTGTGTGTGTGTGTGTGTGTTGCACGTGTTCCCCCTAATCTGCCTTCTGCGAAAGGGGCCATTTCACTGGCCCAAGGGCAGCACTAACGTGGTCAGGAAAAGGATCCAAGGTCTCTCTTTGTGGACCATGACAGAGTAGTGTGTGTGTGTGTGTATGTGTGTGTGTGTGTGTGTGCGTGTGTGTGTATGTGTATGTGTGTGTGTGTGTGTGTTTACTCGGCAGGGCCATGGCGATGGGAAGGGTATTAGTAGCAGAGCTGTGGGGAAGGACATCTGCATTATAGTCAATGCTTTGGCACAGAGGGGATTATGGAGAGGAACTGGGTAGTTACGCAGCACATTTGGTCCGTTTTATGTGGAATTTCAGTGGAAACCATGTGTGTTTTTTAGAGAGGCCCCAGAGATGGGAGTAAGAGACTGACCTGCAGGTTGAATTCTGTGATTCAGTGGGCCCAGTGGGTTATATTTGATGTATTTATTCCAAGTCTGAAATCAATACAGGATGTGATACATCAACTTTACCAACCCTTTTGGTCCTTTTGCAAAATTGACAGCGCTTGGCTTTTCATCCTGCCGCTGGCTGTTGATATTAAGCTTTGGACGCAAACGACTTCCTCTTGCATTCCCCTATGTACCTGAGACAATTTTGTGTGTGTGTGTGTGTGTTTTGTGTGTCTTGTGTATCTTTGTGTCTGTGTACCTCTGAAAGCGTCTGTAGTCAAGGGTGTGTGTGTGTGGGTGTGTGTATGTGTGTGCGTGCCTGTGTCTCTGTACTGTGTTTGTGTGTGTGTGTTTGTGTGCGTTGGGGGTGGGGTGGATCAGAGCACGTGGGTTTTTCAAGTACCCCTGCGTTCTGTGCACTGGAGTCTCACCCTGCTCACACTTTAGTCCTGCTCAGCTGAAGTGGATTGCCACGGTTTCGCGGAGATCTGTCAACACCTATTCCCCCACAGTTGATCTGAGCAGTGAATACGAGCGCAACGCCCGTGAGGCAGATGGGGAAGATAAATCTGCTTAGAGAACTGTCCTCCTCCAGGAGAGGGAGGGAAAGTTATTGATAACAACTTACAGATACACAGCAGCTCAGGTGTGCTCTCTGATTCTCAGACACACACACACACACACACACACAGACAGGCACATGCACACACAGAGACACATGCATGCACACACACATAACCGGCTTTTAATTGCAAACACACATACATGCATTTGCATAGCACATCTGCACATATGCTTGGTTTACACATCATCTTGATCAAGAGTCAGTTGTACCAACCTACATTCCTTTCCCATGTGTATATGTAGACAGTATGAGAGAGAAAAGTAAAAGAAGGAACAGAAAAACTGATCCCAGAGCAGAATGAACAGTGAAAAAGTGATGACAGAAGACGAGCTGCATGGAAAGCCATACTGAAAGGGCGTCAGGGGTCAGGGGATGAAAGAGTGCGAGCAGAGGAGAAGAAAGAAGGGTGGAGAGAGAGAGAACAAGGGTGGGATGGATGGATGGATGGATGGATGGATGGGTGGATGGCAGGAGGGAGGTCTGGTGCTGGCCATAGAAAGGGCCATCATCATTAGACTGAGTGAGTGGAAATCATATTAGGGGTCATCATGAAAAGACCGGCCGTGAGGGCAGAGGCGCAAATCAAATCAGGCTCAACCAGAGCGCTGCCTCCGTGACTCCCACCCCAACCCACCCCACCCTCTGCCTTGGCCGGCACTTTCTTCTGGAACCTTCTGCTCTGGGCAAGGAACAGACGGAGCTGCCAGGCACAAAAGCACCCAGTGTGGCAGCCTCCTCCTCCTCCTCCCCTCGTACTTGTAGTCCTCCGCCACCAGCACTGCTGCTACGCTGGCCACCCCAAGGGAAGGTCCGGCAGCCGTGGCCAGGGCAGGAGTGACCCCTGCGGCTGACCTCCCATCAGTCAGCCTTGGCCATGCGGTTCTCCGTTTCATTTTCCCCCTCTTAATGCCCTCTTGCTTTCATTCAAGTCTTCATTCTTCTCTCTTTCTCTCTCTCTCTCTGACCTTACGTGTATGTCTGTGTGTATATATCAGTGTGTGTCTGTCTTTGTATGTGCTGCACGCTGAAGTATCTGTCTGTGTGTGTCTGTCGCAATCAATGCAGAATTGTCACAGAAGAGCACTTGTGAATGTGCAAACAGCCAAAAGACATTCAAAGTTTGAAAGGAAAAATAAGTTCCGCTGCATAGCACTCGCTGGGATTACGCACGATGACACACAACAGACATAGTCAAACCACAACAGCGAATATGTGTCTGGCGAAAAGTGACCGTGACCCCAAGTCTCCCTTCCTCAGTGGAGACGGGATGTGAGAGAGAAAGAGTGAGAGAGGAAGACAGTCAGAAGGACAATGAGGAGGATTGAAAGCCAGAGCAAGGGCTGAATCCAAATGTTCTCCCCAACCCTAAACACTGAACTCTCAAAAACTTCACTATTATGAAACAGCCAATTATGAGGTCCACTAATGTCAGTTAAGCCTTTGAGGGTTTAGGGTTAAGGGCTTAAGTGGGGGCATCGGGATTACATCATTGTGTGAGACAAGGAAATGGCAAATATGCAGGCAGGTAAAAGGATGAAGAGATATGCTATACAGAAGATATGCTATATAGAGAGATATGCTATAAAGAGATATGCTATATACAGAGAGAGATATGCTATATAGAGAGATATGCTATAGAGAGAGATATGCTATGGAGAGATATGCTATATACAGAGAGAGATATGCTATATAGAGAGATAGCCTATGCTATAGAGAGAGATATGCTATATAGAGAGATATGCTATAGAGAGAGATATGCTACATAGAGAGACATGCTATAGAGAGAGATATGCTATAGAGAGATATATGCTATACAGAGAGAGATATGCTATAGAGAGATATATGCTATACAGAGAGAGATATGCTATAGAGAGATATGCTACAGAGAGATATGCTATAGAGAGACACAGAGATAGCGTGACAACAATGAGATACATTAGGGACAGGTTCCAAATAGAGAAACTAAAGAGGAGAGAGCATAAGCGAACAAAACAAGAAGAGATTAAGGGAGTAAAATAGAGAGGGTGAGAGAGGGAGAGAGATGGATGAGAGAGGATGAGAGAGGGTGAGAGAGGGTGAGAGAGGGAGAGAAAGAGATGAGAGAGGGTGAGAGAGGCAGAGAGAGAGAGAGAGAGACGGGGGAATGCAGCAGATGTGCTGTGCTGTTCCCTGCATGGGTCGATAAGAGTGATGGAGTTACCCCTCACTCAGGTTACATAGCATGACCTCCACACACTCATTACTGCAGCACCTACGCATCCGCATGCACGCACACACACACACACACACACACACAGAATCTTAAAATCTGGCTCATTCACATGCACTCAACCACTTTCTCATTCAAATATGCTGCATGCTCCAAGCCAGTTTTTTCTTCATAGACACACACACATACACACACACACACACACACACACACACACACACACACACACACACACAGTAACAGAGACATACTGTTCATGATTTTTTGGCAGGGCAGAAGTCCTGTCATCAGTGTTTGGGTTTTTGCCCTGTATAACAGAGGGATCTACTGTAGAGACCACACTTAGTGATTGTCTGTGTGTGTGTGTATGTGTATGTGTATGTGTATGTGTATGTGTGCATGCGTGTGTGACTTGGCAGCCTTGCAAATGTAAGTGCAATAGTTTCTTTCCCCAAAAGATTAACAGATACCCCAACTTCCACACTAAGTCACTTGTTTTGATTTTGGCTTAAAACTGGTTGTGTATAGTACATGCATGTTAGTGTGTGTGTGTGTGTGTATGTGTGTCAATGCGTTCATGTACTTTGCAGTATCTTTGGATAATGATCATAACTACTTCAATTAATGCACAGTCACACCTCCCTTTGTAAATTCTTGTTCAGTAACCTCCCCCATCCCTAATTTGTGTTCACAACTGCGCCAGACCAGATATTTTCTTTTGCTGATTTGTAAATACTAATTTGGATCGATTTATGGGCCACCATTATACACAAACCCATGCCAAAGACAGTTTCTAGGTATTTCCATTTCTACTCACTCATTTGAATGTGACAGCCACAAAGCCCTGTTTGGGCAATATCTTGAAAACCGGTTTGCCATGAACCATTAGGAAACTATGCTAAGTTGAGCTTTTAAAGGGTCAGACTATTACTGTATCTGTCATCAGAGAGAATAACAAACAGGAACAATGTTTCTCATGTACTGATAAAACACATTTACAAGTAACGGTTAATATATTATTAAAATACTAATATGATAGGATGTAGGCCTATTTGTGTAATTATTTTTGTATATATTATTGATGGCTGCTGTTGTCAAATACAAACGGCTAGTGGTCTGGCTTGTGGCATTGATTTCTGCACAGTGAGGTGAGGGGTTACGGCCTCCCTGTAGAGTTAAACCAACTAAACATACACAGCTGCTAACTCCTGTCCTCCTCCAGCTGGTCTCCCTCTGCAAGGGTTAACGCCTCAGATTGTCAGTGGGGGGTTACCGTGCGAGATCACTTCTCCCACTGGCCCTTGGATTTGCCTCATTTTCTGTGGAGCACTGGAATCCCTTTCTCCCTCAGCCTCTCAGACTCAGATATTATCTGCACTATTAGGCTTCTTCTATTTTGTGGCCTCCCTCAAGCCAGCTAAACAGGCTCTCCTCTCCTCTCTGGTCTTTTCTGCATAGGTTGGGACCTCATGCCTCACAGGCTAAGGAGTCCTCCAGCCATTGCTGCATATTCTTGATTGGTACTTTCTGGACACACAAGCCCTGACATGGGGGGACCTTTTTGCACTAGCTTTGGTCCTCCTCATTGCTATAGTAGCATCCATGCTAGAGTTAGCCATCTCTACAGGTTCAACACAACTACATGGACTATCATCCATGCTAAAACTGACTTTCTGGACACACAAGCCCTGACATGGGAGGGCCATTTGTGCTAGCATTGATCCTCCTCATTGCTGTACTAGCATCTATGCTAGGGTTAGCCATCCCTACAGGTGTCAACACAACTACATGAACTAGCATCCATGCTAATGTTGACTACCTCCATCTTCCAGACTTTATCAGTATAGTGGATAGCTATCTCTGCTCTCTTCGCCTCAGAGATAGCCAGCTAACAAGTCTTCACCTTGGTTTCTACTTTGATTACAATTGATCAGCCATCCTCCTTTTCCTCTCCTTCTACTTTGTCTTACATGGACTTATCCTCTCACTTCCTCCCTCTGCTTCTTTCATTCACAGATCGTTGACCAACCTTTTTGCACTCTTTCTCTCTCTGTTGACCATACAAGTCTAAGAAACACTGACTCTTTCCTTTCAAGTCCACAGACGACAGCGTTCCTTTCTTATCATATTCCCCATTCCTTACATTCTTTCTTCTTTATCAAAACCCTCGCACCTGTAGTGGAAAGGCAAAGAACAACAGAGAGATAACGTGTATGCATGTTTGTGTGATTTCTGAGCATGTAAAGGTATGTGTGTGTTTGTATGCCTGTGTGGCTGCCTGTGTCGCTGTGTGGCTGCCTACTTATGAGAATGTGTGTGTGTAGGAGTGAATTTGTGTGTGTGTGTGTGTGTGTTTGTGAGAGAGAGAGAGAGAGAGACAGAGAGAGTATGTGCATGCCTGCTGAATGCCTTTCCTGCTGCAGTGTAATTACTCCAGCTAATCAGAGCACTTAACAGCAGAGCTGCTGATCATTTAGACCTTCTATCCACTTCCCCTATTATCACACCCCTCCCCCTTCCCTCACATGCTCCCTTATCGTCTCTTCACACACACACACACACTTTCTCTCACACACATGTACTTGTGCAGATCAGGAGTAGGGGAGGGAGCAAGAGAGAGAGAAAGAGGGAAAGAAAGAAAGAAAGTAAGAGAGGGAGAGAGGAGAGAGGGGAAGTAGGAGATACAGTTTTTCAGTAGAGTGAGGTGGTTAGGGAGAGACAGGAAGACGGGGAAAAAAGCAGTACAGAACATGCAGGAGACAGAAAGAGTGAAAAAGAGAGAGAGGGACGTCTGACACACAGGCAGACATGTAAGAGGTGTGTGTTGTCTGTCAAGAGTGTGTGAGTCATTGTGAAAGTTTGGTGTAGAAAGACCCCAAAAAAGAGCCTTCTTGGCCCCCCCCAGTTTCCCAAGTCCTCTGCGGAGCAAGACATCTTAGTATCCCACATTCTGCCTCCTCCACTCCACGTCAAAGCAACAACAGAGGGGTTATCAGCTAGCTGGGCCAACTCCAAACCACCAAACACCTCGTAAAAATGCAGCAGCGGCTTCTGTGCAGTAAACAAGTCCCTCGTGGGGGCGCAGGGCATATTTAAAGTGGCGAACTTTGGCACTCATCGGCAACCTGTAATTTTCACTCGTCTTTTCTTTGGAGAGCAGATTTCTTTGGAGAGCAGATGCACTCACACAAAGCAGCCAGGGACCCAGCAGTGCAGACAGACTGGCATGGGGAAATTGGACGTGAATGCATGACCTTGGCTTTTGTTAGAACCACACCTTTTTTTTTTAGGGGAGAAAGGCTAAAGGAGGGCAGGAGTTAACATGCATGGCCCTGACTCAGGAAGCATCTTCCAAGGTGTCGAGATGGAGAGATAGAGACAACGGACAAGGAAGATTGGCAGATTTCCTGGAATAGATTTAAAATGACTGGTATTTAGCTGCCTGGCATTCAATCCAAAGCGACTTGGACTTGCAAGAATGGATTTGGCAATCGAATCAGGGTCAATCGATTGTCAGTGGGTGAGATTACCACTGATCCACCACGTCAGATAGTAAATAGATGAACTGCCATCGTCATATACCCATCCTGTGCCATGATTGTCAGAGATATTTCCTTCAAGAGGGTGGTGGTGCCTGGTGGCCATGCTCATATCCACTCAATAATGTATTTTGCACCAGTACTACATCAAGGAACTATCCTAAGGCTTCAGTGTCCCCGACTCATTTTTTTAGCGTCCATTCAGCGAACAGAGATTGATGGCAAAACCAATAGTTTTAAAGTTCTCAGAAAGTAAACGTGTGTCTACTGAGAGTACAGACTCTTTACACAAAGTGAAGTGAGGTGAAGTGAAAGAGTCTAGTCCTCCAGGCTAGAGTGGAAGAAAACAAACCCTGAAAGGAGGGCGGAGATGGATGTGATAGAATGGAGTGACC
This sequence comes from Tenualosa ilisha, assembly GCA_015244755.2. Classification (NCBI taxonomy): domain Eukaryota; kingdom Metazoa; phylum Chordata; class Actinopteri; order Clupeiformes; family Clupeidae; genus Tenualosa; species Tenualosa ilisha. The sequence continues at coordinate 5,016,208 of PYXC01002370.1, forward strand.
ATGTGGAGCAGGGGGAGGAGGAGTGGGGAGTGAAGGAGAAAGGATGGAGACGGAGGAGAAAGGATGATGGAAAGGGCGAAAAGAGATCTGAGGGAGGGAGCTGGGGGAGGAGAGGAAGTGGCTGGCTGATGGAGTGGCGGGAGCTGACAGGTTGGGTCGATCTGGGCTGGGTTTAGATGGCAGTCATGTTGAGTGTGCTTCTGCAGATGGGGCGACAGAAGTGCATTCCTCTATGTGTGTGTGTGTGTGTTTGTCTGTGTGTACAATATTCATGGACATTAGACCTTCTCTAAGTCAAATGACAAATCATATCATTAGTTTTTTGAAAGGACAGGATTTTTTCCCATGATCTGCTGTTGGTCTGCATGGTCCTCACAAATGTAAACATCACAGAACTTTCCAGAATCACTCACAGCCCTTCCCACGGGAACAATATAAGCCCTTCATCACCAGCGGAAACCAACATAGCATATTGCCCCAACCTTCCCACCTTTCCCCATTACAGTCCTATAAGGAGCTCAACAGCCCTTCCTGAAGATCCACATGAGAGCTGGAATGGGGCCCTGAAGGCAGTGGTGGAAAGTGGCGACTACAGGGGGAGAGGAGGGAGGCGAGAGGTGGGGTATCCCTGCATAAATAATGCACAGAATCAATACTAACACGAGGGTGGAGGGAGGCAAAAAGGAGGGAAATGTGTGTGTAGACGTACTGAAAGACAAGGGAGCAGTGTGTGTGTGTGTGTGTGTTTGTGTGCGTGTGTGTATGTGCGCGTGTGTGTGTGTGTGAGAGAGAGAGAGAGAGAGAGAGAGAGGAGTGGGATTCTGCTGACGACTGTCCTCTTGGGGGTGATGGTCTGAAGAGGCTTTTAGTCAACCATTCAACCTGTCTGTCAGTCTGTACAGCGGCCTGGATCCATGTACACCTCCACCTGGATCCAATGCAGAGAAACACATAGTGATGAGCTCAGTGAAATATGAGGAATTTGCTAACTGATTTCTGTTTATCATGGAAGAGTCAAGAGATTATTATTCACTCCTTCAGTCCTATAGACAAATCCAACTCAGACTCGTCCAACGGAAGTAAATCTAAGAGTCTTAACTATGATTGCAGTGTGTGTTCTTTTATTCTTCTTTTCTGATTAAAGTCTGGGAGCTCTGAGGAGTGTGATTGTCCCTGGAACTGTAAGTTGGCACACTCTGCTCCAGACGAGAAGAATGAAGGAGATTAAGTAGAAGGGTAGCAAAAAAAGAAAAAAAAAGCACACAAAAAGTCTAACACTTTTTTTTTGTCTCTGTCTCTCCACCTTTTCTCTACCTCTCTGTACTCTCTATCCTATCACAGATCCCAGTCTCCCCACACCTACCCCGACACCGACTATTCTCTACCCCACGATCCCTGACCTCTCGCTGCCTGACGACTCGCTGAGCCCCAGCCCAGGGGGAGAGCCCACCACGGCATACCCCAGCTCGCCGCGCTACATTGGCCACGGCTTTAACGAGAACCTCATCCCCATCTACTGCTCCATCCTTGCCGCTGTGGTGGTGGGCCTGCTGGCCTACTTCATCTTCAAGAGGTGAGAGGGACTCTGGATGGGGGCAGAAAGGGTAAAAGTGGAGCAAGAGACGCAAAAGATTCAACAGCCTGTTCTAACAGTGTTCTGTTTTTGCAAGGGGGATGGGAGTGGGGGTGGGAAATCCCCCTTTATGCAGACCAGAGTTGAGCTCTGATACACTGATACCAAAGATGATTGAAAAGTTTATGTTGTGACATAATGTGACACTCCCTCTTGTGCAGACCAGAATTATTCACATTTGTTCCCCTAGTAATATATTGCTCTATCTTGGTCAGTATTCAGTGATCTTTGATGGAGGTGTCACTGTGCATAGATATAGCATGGCTGGGTTCGGTATGGTATGGTATCTAGTCTGACTTCCTGTGCCTATACCTGTGTGTGTGTGAGGTATACCCAGTAAGTACTTGTATATTGTATGAAGGCACGATAATAAGACTACTGTCTATGTCTACAAATCCATGTGAACATCTGCTGTGTCTCTGAAGGTACTTGTGTGTGGGTAGAGATGTATGTGTACATGCATGATAATAGAATAGAACAGAAAGATAAGAGCGGTAGAGATAGATAGATAGATAGATAGAGAGAGAGAGAGAGAGAGAGAGAGGCTGTCTGTCAGTAGAGTGTGCAAGGAGATGAGGGGAGGAAGAGGCGTGAAGGAGGAGGAAGAGGAGGGGCACATTGAGACATGTATGCTAAAATATTCAGTTGTGCTGTCAGAGGGCATGACATTGACCCACTTACATTACAGACACACCAGTCTACACAGACACACACACACACGCACACGCACACGCACACGCACACGCAGATAAGACACTCGTCCACATGTTTGAAGCATTAGTCCTGCACATGAATGAAAATATATACAGTTAGAATCGGCCTCCCAATGGATGCATTACATAACCTGCAGTCAGAGGACATTCAGTTTTGCCAGGCACAGAAAAACATACGTCACATGTCTATAGTTACATTCTGTGACTCATCAAGTCTCCAGTGCAGTCCAATGCTATTCCAGCTCTGACGCGGTATTTCCATCTCTCCGGGCCGCTTCATCCTCTCAGGTGGAACAGCTGCAAGCAGAACAAGCAGGCGGCCAACAACCGCGCCGCCACGGCCAACCAGACGCCGTCGCCCGAGGGCGAGAAGCTCCACAGCGACAGCGGCATCTCCGTGGACAGCCAGAGCCTGCAGGAGCAGCAGGCCCAAGCCCAGGCGGCCCAGCAGGCACAGGCACAGACGCCCGGCCAGGGGCCCACGCAGTCGCTCTCGCAGACGCAGATGCAGACGCACGCACCTGAGCAGATAGGTGAGTGAACTGCTGAAGTGATACACAGCTAAAACACTTTTGCACAGGTGCTTTCTCACTGTAAACCTCTCCTTAACAAGGTTGTAGAGGTGTGAAGACAGGGACATCATTCACTGATCAAAGGTCTGCTCCGTTATTCTTTCTTTAGTTGTTTTTCTATCCACCGTAAGATCTTCATGAGTCTGAGAGCAGTTTGTCTAGAATTTAGTTCAGTTTTCCATTACAGTAACACATTTCAGATAAACTACCCATGAGGTGTTATGTACATTTTATAGAAGAGTCAGAGGAGTTACTCCACCACCAGAGTGTTGTGAGTACAAACCTGGCTCCACCTGATCCCATGAAGGTGTTCTTGAGCAACACACTAAACCAGAAAATGCCTCCTGTGTACAGGTTGGCTCTATACATGGCGGCCTCTGTCACCTGTGAATGAGAGTGTGTAGGGATGGATGAATGTAAGGAAGTAAACTGTCACACACCTTAAGCACCCTGAATAGAAAGAAGCACTTCATAAATGCAGTCCAGTGCATCTATTCTAGGCTGTGGTATGTACTAAACATGCCTATGCAGTTAGTATAGTAATGACAGCAAGGTATAACAATGAGATAATTACAAGATAATAAGACATTCTTCTGGACAAGACGAAGTCATTTTGCCCTTGGAAATATGAGCAGGCTAGGAACTTGTTTGAGTGTGTGTGTGTGTGTGTGTGTGTGTGTGTGTGTGTGTGTGTGTGTGTGTGTGTATGTGTGTGTGTGTGTGTAAGTGTGTACATGTAGGCCCACATATGTCTTGATAGTACACAGCTGTGGACGAGACGACAGCACACATGTCATGTGCACAAGATGCAAACCACTCTGAGGGCCTCTGGAATGCTCGGAGATGACATACACAAACACATGCACATAGAACAC
>PYXC01002370.1:5025000-5035000 GCA_015244755.2 Tenualosa ilisha
ACACACACACACACACACACACACACACACACACACACACAAACACGAATGGAGGATGGAAACATGTGATGTTTGTGACCACCTTGTCTGGGGCTATTGACATTGGTTATGGGATTCTGAATAAAAGATTTTGAGCTCCTAGAGAATCTTGGACTGTTGCTGAGTGGTACAAAGCTTTAGTAAGCTGGGTCCTTTACTCTGGGGCTCTCTGCTGACTGGTTGATTGATTGATTGATTGATTGACAGACACACTACTCAGGAACGACTCGGAGTCACCGTCTTAGGAGTGGTGTCTCCTCCACATGCATGCCCCAGGGAGTGTTGTTGGTTCGCCCGGCATCGATCCCTCGGCTACTTCTCCGAGTCGGCCATCTTTAATGAGACAGACGCTCTGTGAAGGCCTCCACTGGGGCCCCCTTCTGAGCACGCTCAGAAGACCCGACTCAGCGCTCTGGAGAACCTGAGCACTGGCTCTGTGTCCATCTTAAGGCAGGCAAAGCATTAATGACTGTCAGATCTGACAGAGGCAGAATAAGAGAGCCAGTGAAAATCAGCACACAATACGACTCAATTAATACGAAACTATAGGTTGTCCTTCTTCTCTTTCATTTTATTTGTCATGTTTTTCATCTCTTAATTTCATGGCCTGCATAGCCTTCCTGATCACCTCATCCTGCCATTCTGCCCACATTCATGCTGGCAGACAGTATCATTATATGCAGGCTTGGACACACACACACACACACACACACACACACACACACACACACACACATACAATCATGTACTATGGTTGTTGATAGCTGATTCTAATATGTACAAGTAGCAGGCAGGGACTGGAAGGACCATAGAAGGACTTAAAGGGTTAAAGAGTTAAAGAGTACAAAAGTGGTGAGAGCAGAAATGGGGAAAAATAGTTTTTTCCATGACACAGACCGCTGGTGTGGACGGTTGCTTGACCACCCAGCTGGTTGAAAGGGGCCAGGCGGGAGGGTTAGGGCGGGTGGCAAGGGCAGGAAAACGGAAGCCTTGGCTGGGCTGAATGAAGCCCTCTGTGTCAGGCTGCTCTGGTCCAGGGCCTGCGCACGGAGGAAGCTGCCCACCGTGTCAGCGAACCAAACTCAGTCCGGTTGCACCTGAGGGCAAGCCCGCATGCAGCCAACCAGAGGGTCCGAAATCAGCATGAAGAAGTGTGCCTGCAGATATTGGAAATCTGAGCTTGAGCCTACCAAAAGCTAAATTATGCAGATCACAAAGTACTGACTGAGGCTAACTGACCAAAAGAGTGTCATGAGAAAAGAATCCAATACACATTATCTCAACTGTGTGCAGAGGACGCTTCAGGACTTCCGTACTCTGTGCATTCCAGAATAACAGATGTTTGCTTGGAGCACAAAACAAAACATGAAATTGTGTTTAGGGTCCTTCGCTCTGTACACTGCAGCCTGATTGAGAGGCTCTCAATTTTTTTTGTTATTTTCAGAGCAGCACAGAATGTGTCCTTCCAAATGGCAAGGGCTATTTTTAAATGTGCCGCATCTCACAGAAAACTTCACGCTCATCAATAAATCACCAAGAAATGTTAAATATAGAAATCTAAGTGGAACTCAGGAGTGCAGGATACAGTGGAAGACTTATACTGAAAACGAGGGGAAGATAAACAATTTTGAGTAAGAGAGGTAGATAGAGAGAGAGAGAGAGAAGAGGGGGGATGGAGAGAACGCCTCTCCTTTTGGGATTCATGGGGCACTAAGAAGACCTGGATGATGTCATTGAATGTGAGATATACAACTACAAAAACAGCCTCTCTTTTGAATTAGAATTCTCTAGTACATTCCGGCAAGCACTGGGCCCCATTGACAAGACACAAAACGGAACTACACAATTCAAAAGCTCATTTAGGAGAAAAAACGAAAGAAAAGGAGAGAACCCCCTCCCCCTTTTTGTGCATTCCGGAAACATTTCCATGGCAACCTACTACTGACAACACATTGGGGGAGCATATAGTGGATTCATTCGTCTCTCTCTCTCTCCTTGTCTCTCTCTCTCTCTCTTTCCCTGTCTCTCTCTCTCTTTCTGTGTCAGGATGTCTTGACGTCAAACTGTCAGTGGGAAAAGGGATGGGTGGTAAGACTGGCATGGCAGGAGAGAGAGAGTGACTCTGTAGCGCCCCCCTTGGTTTCTGTGACCCGAATGATGTCTGAATGTCAACACAATAGACACAGATGTATTAGAAAACCCAGTAATTGAGCAGCTTTGCAGGTCATTCTTGGTACAGCATAATTTGAGCAGTGGCAACATATATCTAAAAGTTCTCATCATCATGAAACTGCAGAAATAGAACAGTGAATGCTGAAATAGAGTATATAGGGCTGCCAGATTTCTCTCTCTCACCATCAAGCTTATATGTACTCGTGAGATAGCTGTTTTTTTTTTGGTAATATACGTAGATCGCCTTTGGAGAACTTTCTCCTCCTCATAACCCCTGCCTCTCGGCTCAGCTGTGTCCCGCTGTGGCACTGTGTGAGAACAGCTGATTGGACTCATCAACTCATCGTGACTCACTGATTGGCTGCTTATGCCGTGCCAGCGGGGATATGGACAGTGGTGTTTGTGTGTGTGTGTGTGTGTGTGTGTGTGTTGGGGAGGGGTGGGGCGTGTCAGTCCTCCTCTGGGCTCAGGACATCTGGTCCACAGCATCCTCTCGGAACACACAGAGCACATTGATGAAGGACACTCAATGCACCACACCGTTTGGCAATGACCCTTAATGTGTAATCTCAATTCTCCAATCTCTCTTTCCCTCTTCCCCTGTTCTCACTTTCTCTCTTGGTCTCTCTCTATCTTTCTCTCCCTTTCTCTCCATCTCTGCCTGTAGTGGTGAGGATGGACGGGGCAGGCCAGTCGGACTCCCCCCCTGCACAAGCCTAAGGAAGATGATGAGGACTGGAGGAGGAAGAGGAGGCAGTGGCGGTGGCGTTCGCGGAAGAGGAGGGGTAGGATGGTGGACGAGGGAGTTGGGAAGGATGGTGTGGCTGCGACAGAAACTAGAGACCATGGAGTCGTTCTCACCGCCCTCAGGAGGAAAGAAAGGGGTCTTGTTGTCTCATTTGAAGGAACTCTAATAGCATGGGACTGGATGAGAGCAGAACACACCCCAGCCTTCCTTTGGGTGGACCAGTTGAACAAAGACAGGAGCATCCCGGTGTGAAACCTCTCTTCAACCTGAATGCTTCACTAAGCTCTGCTCACCAAACATCACCCACCAACACACAAACACACATACAGACACACACACACACACATACTTACTCACACACGCACGTACACATGCACGTGCACACTCACATACACACACACACATACACTCTTTTATGGGAAGGACCCCTTTCCCTAAAGCCCAGAATTTGACAGAGATAAGCGCCCTCCCACTCAATTACACACAAACCCCCCTTACTTTATCCCAAGGGGCTTCCAGCATGTGAACTTCATCAGTCCTTACTAGAGAACAGAGATGCTACCGCGGCGCTATCAGACCACATGGAGCGCCATCAGAGCCCCCTCTGCCATGCCCACCTCCCACCAATCAGCCATCTCCCCATGCGCCATCACTGCCAGCTCTGACCTTCCACTGATAGACATACATGGAGCCCCTGTGCTTGTGGAGTCCCTGTGAGGATGGCAGAGGAGAGTAGGACCTGAGGAACAGACAGGGAGATGAAGCTGTTGCTAGCGAGGCCTCTCTCTCTCTTTCTCTACCACTCACTCTCTCTCGTGTGCTTTTGTCCTTCTTCTCTTTCATTTTATTTGCCATGTTTTTCAGCTTTTTTTTTCATGGCCTACATAGCCTTCCTGATCACCTCATCCTGCCATCCTGTCCACATTCATGCTGGCAGACAGGACCATAGCACCATATGCAGGCTTGGACACACACACACACACACACACTACACACACACACACACATACACAAGTGTGCACAGTCATACTCAAATACACAATCACGCAGTGGATGTGTCATATTCCCGCCAGCGCTCTCGCTATTGGGGCTCATGTTTCTGTTCACATTGGCTCTGCCCTTGCCGTGGGTCTGCAGTGCGCTCTTGGGCACGCTTCTGTTTTTCTTTCCCCTCTCTTTTTTCTATCTGTTTTCTGTCTCAGTTTCATCTTTTATCAACTCTCAACTGTCTCTCTCTCTTTCTCTCTCACCTTGTCCCTTTCTTTTATTCACATCCTGGCTCTCTGTCAAACTGCAGCAAGAAGCGCATTTACTGTCCCACTGACTGTCTCAACTGCCATCCAGAAGGGGATATAGCATAGCTCTCGGATCAGTGTCATGAACTTCGCTCTGTGGGTGCAGCATGTAACTTGGGCCAAGAGAAACTGACACCAGATCAGCCGAGTGCCACACGCCAGTAGCTGAGCTTCCACCACTCTTCTTCTGTCACTCAGCACCAGGTTTAATGAAGATGAAGAAGAACAGATGAAGCACCAGTCACCCTTTTTACTTTTCTGTTTTGATTTCGATTGGATCACAGTTTTTTGGTTCACTTCAACAAACACTTCAACAAATACCAGTCCGCACGAATCCCATCTGTCTCCCTGGTGTGATGCAGTCATAGAACAGGAAAGACTGCATCCTGCGTCCAGTCGTGAGGAGAGAGAGCAAAGGGGGTAGGGAGATTGGCTGGGGATTGAAATACAAGCCCTAGGGTTTGGATTAGTGTTGCTTTTAGCCGAGCCCACATCCAGAAATGTCTCCTGTGTTTTTCTGTTTATAGTTCTCTCTCTCTCTCTATCACCCTCTTTCTCTGTCTCCATTTTCTTGTTGGTCTTGGTGTGGTGTGGCTTTCACAGCCAGCTCAGCAATGGAGCTCGGTATCTGGGATCGGTCAGGAGGAAGGAGGGGAGTGGGATCAGGGTAACCATCACAAAGAGCTGTGTCATCAACCTGACCTGATGGACTTTGTACTTATGATGTCAAGTGCAGGGTGAATAATGGGGGGAAAGGAGAACTTGGGGATAAGATGTTACACACATGCTCACAGACACACACACACACACACACACACACACACACACACACACACACACACATACACACAATCTCCCTTGGCCTCAGTCTTTCTCTCACTCTCACATACACACACACTCTCCCTTGATCTTTTTCTTACTCTCACTCATACATACACACACAAATAGACACACAAACACACGACATTCAGTTAGGTTTTGCTGATACAGGCACATAAACATATGTCCAAACACATGTAGTAGAACAAAGCTCACTCCACCTTTAGCCTTCCTCTGGTTCTTCTCCGTCATCCAAAACAGTAATGAGTGGAAACATGAGGTTGACTCCAGAGACATTCCTCTGCTCACAATAACATGTGCGTGTACACACACACACACACACATACACACACACAACAAACACAGATGCACAGACACACTCATACACCAATTATAGTTTAAATACGCACACATACACATACACACGCACTCTATGATGCACAAGTCTCTCTCTGTCTCTCTCTCTCTCAAAAGGAACACTAATTGAAACATTCTCCCTATGGCCCAGATGTGTGTGTTCACACACACACACACACACACACACTCTTGCTTTCAAACAACACAGGGCATCTGATGGATCCCTTACTGGCTGACGCTAATGTGTCTGGGTGCTCCGCGGTTAAAAACATGAGAAGCATTAGTGAGATGCTCCTGTCAGGCAGGTAGTAATTACTGTTGCCTGCTCTCAGCCTCACTTACTGGGACTGCAGCTAACGCCAGAGCTGCAGCCAACTCCCAGGGGGACCCAGCTCCCCCACAGACCACAGCTCTTTAACAGCTTCACAACTCGTCTAGAGCTCTGGACCACAGCATCTTCACTCCCACCTGGCTCTTGTGCTACGCTAACTGTAGTGTTGACTGGCTTTAGCAAGCATGCTAAGCCATTGTAAGTGCTGGGCTTTAGCATCCTCACATCCAACTGCTACGTTACCTTCATGCTACATTAATTATAATGTTGACTGGTGTTACCACATAAGCCATTGTTACAGGCTTGTAGAGGCTTGACTGATTGTGGTTGATATATAAGAATCTGAATGAAAACACCATGCATTTGCTGAAGCTCAGCCTTACAGAGCTACAGTTGGCAGTAAGGTGACAAAGTGTGTGATGCCCTGTGGGATGATGGGGAATGTAGTCCACTCGAGCGTGGCAAGCCTCGGTCTGACACGCTCCCTGTGGTAAGCAGGTGAGCCAGAGGCGGCCAACAAACAGGGGCGGTTTCGCTGACATAGGCACTTAAGGAGCAGCAGTCCTCCAACCCCGCGGCCCTCCCCCAAGGCATCACAGGCGCAACCACCATCTGTGCTGCCAGGCCTGAGTCACGCTCCTGCACGCATGCCACCCACACACACACAGCACTGGGAGTAGTCCATACACCCCCAGACACACACACACACACACACACACACACACACACACACACACACACACACACATCCAGGCATGGGTGGAATATGGTGGAAATAATGAGATGAGACTTAGAATGAGGGAAAGGTCAACAGCATATTCGGGTGAGAGAGAGAGAGAGAGGAAGGAAGGAGAGACATATGGAGAAAAGACAAAGCAGATATAGAGGATGAAAGAAGTGAAGTGAAGATCATTAAGGTTAAGTCACTCACCGTGACTCATTCATATCTTCAGGTAGAAAATATTATAATGGAAAGTTGGCTTTCCCAATGAGTTGATCACTAGAACATATTCGCTATCATAAACACATATGAGTTGATCACTAGAACATATTCACTATCATAAACACATATGACAGTAAGGTACAATAAACCAATCCCAGTCAACAGTACACATGGAGAATAGGTGAAGCATTTGTTCTGCTATGCGAGTGTTGCCAAATGCAACAAACAAACACTCAGACTCACATGCAAACAAAAGCAAAACATGACTAGTCAGGGCCAAAATGACTAAATGTTTGCTTAGCCTCTCCTCAACTCTCAGAGGATCCGAACAGAGAAAAACGAAAACACACACACACACACACACACACACACACACACACATTCACACTCACACACACACACAAAGGCGACAACCTCACTCAGAAAACATCAATATGCAAACCATTAGATCAAATCAAATATCTGTTTTCATTTCTGGCTTTCTGACTTTTCCTTTCATCAGAGGTGGGATGGTGGGGTGGGTTTATTGTGTTTGCTTTATTTGATTGGGTGTATTGTATTTGATTTATAACCAGAATAGCATTACCTTTTGAGAGCAGTATTTTCTAAAAAGGTGGCTTGGTCTTTTAGCACTTACCAGATGAAATATGTACACTCAACGAGTGCCCAGCACCTCAAAGTGCCTGTGGACAGTGTCAAGTGTCTTTCAGAAACCATGTACAGAGATGTTAAAGCTTTGTTTTTGCCTTATTCCTTGTTGTTGCTTCCATGTTTAGTGTTTGTTTAAGTTTACTTCATGTCCGCTGTGTGTTTATGTATTTTCATGCTAGTGTCCTTTGCCTGACACTGATAGGCGCTAGCGTGACGCTGGCACTAAGGTTGGGTTGAGATGTGTTCCTCAAGGGAAACTCTATCCAGGTCATAGGTCATGGGTCAACTCCTCTTCTTTGTTACATCACCACCACATTTGACTCACAGCCGCACTGTAAAATTACCATGTAGCGTATGACCCAAAATGGGGTCCACTGGATAATAATGTGCAGCTTTCCTTCCAACAGACTGTTTGGCTGTGCCAACTTTTGCTACTAACCTCCCCGCACGCCAAATCCTCTGTATGATACAATCACTGTCTTTGGTTTATCATGCTCTATGTATATGAGAATGATGATGCTCAGAGGACTAAGAAAACAAAACGAAGATATTTGACTGTAGGAATTGAGAGCCTAAAGCATAACGATGTCGCATTAACAGTACAAGAGGTGGCTGAACTTCAGGTGTCAAGTGTATACAGAGTCAAAAGGAAATGGGGAGCACTCTCATGAACTTTCTCCCCTGCCATTCGATCCTACACATTAACAAACGGTGAATGTTAACTGTACCTATGTTATAATGTAAAATGCATTTGTGTAAATGTGAATTTCTTAGAGTTGAAAAAATGAAATACATGTACAAGGAAATGAAGAATGAAGTGAAAAAAAACAAACAAAAATATTTACAGATTAGTACTCTAATAGAAATAAAGCCAAATAGAATTGCAACTGGTTTTGGTTTCACTTTCATTTTTGGCTACTGACAATCACATTCACATATGTCAGAGAAAAGTAATTATTTCATGCTAAATTATGTGTTTTTTTTTTTTTACAGTGTCTATTCACAGTGTAACAATATTCATATTCAGTGATATATGACCATGTATTTGTAGTTGCTTTTTTCATTTGGGGTAAAATTATTATTATGACTCTCAGCTACATTTCAGTACAGCTATTTGTGCCACTGTGTGCTGTGTGCTTGCACTCATTAGTAGGCTATTCAAACAGAGACTCCAACTGAACAGCACAATCCTATTCTGCAAAAACTCACAGAAAAAGAGGAAAGCGGTTAGAAGCATTTGTTACGGCCTCAGTCTTTGGTTTCCCACATGCTGAACATTTTACAGGGCTGCATTCCGAAACAATAAGACCATCAGCAAAACTTGCCTTGTTCTTGCTCACACACAGTCCAGAGCTACATTGTTTGCTGTGTCCTGTTCAGGCCTTTTCAATTGATGCAGACTAGATATTTACTTTGACTCCACAAAATTTGTGTCTATGATCCGCAGTTGACTTAGTTCGGGCATCCTGTGCCCTATTTTTGAGTCTGAAGTGATTTAGCTGATCCCAGCCCTGTACAGGATCCACATGTGGGATGCTGATTTGACATAAATGACAGGAGGGTTTCGCGCTGCGCTTGTGCTTTCTCATCGCCAAGCCTGGGAAAATGGCTGCTGGACTCATCCCAAACTCCCACTTCTGGATTATAGTGGTTTGGACCCTTAGAGAAAGTACTCCTCTTAGAACAAGATCTGGATCAGTTTTGCCAACAGAATCCAAAACTCACCCATTATGAGCTCATGAAAACAAACAAAACCGGTGTTTGCAGACGTGGCGCCCTGAAACTCCGCCGTCAAACAGAAACAATTCTGAACAGACCCAGCTGCTGAAAAAGCATCACAAAAAACAACATACTATTGTTTCTGGGCATTCACAAAGCATTTAATAGCAGAATAGTAGACCTGTTAAAGTCTTTTTAGACCAACAGAAGGTTTTGTCGAGCTTGAAAGGTTTGTTTAAATTTAAAAAAATTTAATCTAAATCTGCAAAGGGAAAAGTAATTCTACTTTTTCAAGAGTAAACCACAACATGAACCTCAATGTTGAACAGACTCAAAGCCAAACAAAGAACATCATGCAAAAAAATGCCTGCTTTGGTGCTTTCGCCTGTCTGTCATATGTTTTTTGTTTACATGATAAATAGAAAGTTGATGCAATGACAATTATAGGGTCCACGCATAGGGATGCACTTCATGTGGTAGAAGTCTGTATGTCGCTATATGTTATTATGAATACCTATGTTTTGTCATATTTGTCAATTAGGGCACATCTCAGAATTATGCAAGAAGTTTGCAGAAAACATCTCAGACTTACAGTGGCCATGGTTAAATGTATAGTCCAAGCATGTGTGCTGAGTGTATGCGCATATTTCAGCAAAGCTGCAACGCTGTTGTGTTCACAAAGACAATGACTGAGGGTCGACCGCTTTTATTCTGACGTCAGAATTCTGGTGGGCTTGGTCCCCATACTGTCTCTAATTGATTAGGAATGGGCCAAAATGTCTGGAAAATAAAGAGGAGGAGGAAAGGCATTGATACCACAGAGGCATGGGGCAGGGCAGCGCTTGCCAAACCACCAGCAAAACACAAGCACATGCTCCTCTCCAGCTCACTCTCCTTGCCATGCCACTTAGACATGCTCTGCCACG
>PYXC01002370.1:5040000-5085000 GCA_015244755.2 Tenualosa ilisha
AGACTAAATATAGTGCAAGTTTCCAAAAATGTCTTAGTAACATACAAAAATATAAGATTTTTATTTCTATTTTATAACTATGTTCACACTAAGAGCTACTAAAACTGTGAAATCGCTAAAGACCGTCTCATATTACTCTACTCATTCATGACGTGACCATTACCACATAATTTACAGCCAAAGCACCGCACAGATATATTACATAAAGTTAAGCTGTTTTAAACTTTTTTTCATTTTAATCGCACAAGTTTTGTTGCTCGTCATTTTTTGTCGCTAAAACCACTTTTGGTCAATAGAAAGTGGATTAGTCACAGTGATTTTACTGCTTTAGTAGCTCTCGGTGTGAATGCACAGTTACAGAGTCACAGAGTTAAGCCCTAAAGAGTGTGAAGATTGGGTGTCCATGTGTCCATTTATGGAGCTGTTACTCCTAATTACTTTTAGTCCATGTTATACAACTGTACTATGGCTATGACTGTGGAGGAATGCCTAATGCTGCCCATCTGTGATAAAACACACACACACACAGCAAGTATCAGCAAAGTGTAGAAAGTATGCCTGTTGAGTGATACTCTCAAGTATCCCTGTAGGTGGTAGAGGGGGTGTTATTCACTCTTTTAGGCATGACCTTTCCCTGCATAGCCAGTCAAACCTGTGTCTGGGTCGTGGTCGTCACAGGATGGCCAATTTTCACCAATAGTCAGACTCCTTTGCTCATAAACTTGAATTACATCCTCTTCTGCGGTCTGAATGAAAGTTAAATTTACCTGCATGAGGTCGTCTCAGAGGTGAAAAATTGAAAAGTTCTGTTCTGGAAAACTTCTGACTCAGAGCACGATTAAATATTCATAACTCCACCTATGAGCCGCTGTTAAAGACCCATCCCTCAGCCGCATTCACAGTCCATTATGATTTTACAGTAATAAAATGTCAGTAATGAAGCATTTCATTGTCATCCGGCTGCCTCGCAGTGAATCGCCCAAGCCAAACATTCAATTCATCAGAGCATTAATAACCTCAATGATCAGAAGCCACACATCTAATGCATAATTACTGACCATGAAAGGTGGCCATTTCTCCACCGCAGTTTGGACTTTCACTGTGCTGAGAGAGACTCACTGCTGAAAAACATCCCACAGTGCTGTGGTCTATCAGACGAAGAGGCTTTTTGGTCTGGCATTTTGGTCTGGGGTGGTGTTGTGTGTGTGTGTGTGTGTGTGTGTGTGTGTGTGTGTGTGTGTGTGTGTGTGTGTGTGTGTGTGTGTTGGTTTGAGGCAGGGGGTGGAGGTGGGTGGCAATCGTGAGAAGAATCTTGAGTAAGAGATTATGCCACTGAAAAGCAAAAGTATAATCTCCATTAGCCTGATGCAAAACCACACAGTACACTGTGAGATAAACATCTGAAGGCCTAGCCACTGATTGTGTATATACATTCAGCTACAATCAGGCACAAGAGGACCTGAGAAAGTAAGGTAATGATATAAGTATGGGAATCATTGGGAATCATCTGAGCTTCCATCCAGTGTGTAAGTCTAAAAGACCATTATTTAGATGGAGGAACAAATCTGGGCAATAACAGAATAGACCTTAATTTGGTGCTTTAAAAACTGTAGTGTTAGACATGTGTTTAGACGGAACAACATGAGTGAAGATAATCAAATTTAGCAGCACCTCTTAGAGGCTAATGCTAATGATGCCTTCAACACGGCTGCCTCGATAAGATCACAAGACAGTGTCTCTCTGCCATGTTTGCCTAATCCATAGAACTTTTTCATTGACTTTGTTGGAAGTATTTTAAGACTGCACTGGTGGAAGGGAAACCTCAGGGATGTCTGTTTTGAGAAATGAACCCATTCCTCTCCCTCCATTATTTCTCATTTTCTTTTCTTTTTTTTTTTTTTTTTTTTAACTGCGGTTGATGAATTGGGCCCTCAGGGCTTTGTTTGGTGTACTGTATAACACCCTGACGGCGGTGCTTCCCGGAATCGCTTGGCTGACTAGAGGCCTGAAGCTGGGCGTGAACAAGGCTGTCCAGTCAGAGCAGTGCGCAGGCTGTCCACTTCTGCTTGCTAATCTCTTGACCCCACAGGTGCTCAGAAACAGGGTGTGCTGCAGCCGGTGTCCAGTCTATCAAGATCTGGCAAACATCACTGATGGAGCACTACCCTGGAAAGAGTTCACAGCGCCAGAATTATCTAAACATAGTGATCAGTGATGTAAAAAGGCTGGAAAAGTCAGGAAATATCAGTAAATGGCCCGCCATGTATTGACTTTACCTTTGCTGATGATTCCACTACCACTAGGTTGATCTACCAGGCTGAGAAGCTGTGCTGATTGTAATTAGCCGAAAGTAGTGAGAGGTTGAAACAATGGTTGAGGTGGTACTTCACAACTATGATACTGACAGAGGCAGGGACAGTTTCTCATATGGGCGACCTGGGTGGTTGCCCAGGGTGACATCTTTCCGGGGGCGGTATGGACGCTTGCCAAAAAAAAGAAAAAAAAATTTCTTTGACAATCCACTGCTTTTACAATACCACAGAAGGAGACAAATCATCCACCAAGTATTGTTTTCAATAAATTCAATAAAAACATTGGACCTGCTGACATCCATTTTGCTGTGTGGCTGTCAGAATTCCTTCCACGAGTTAAAAATAAATAGTGTATTTAATCGCGGGCGATGTGATTTTGCTTCATCGTCATTCGGAAGCTGTGTGGGTATATCTGGTCTTAGGATGGAGGTATAGGTATCTGCTCTCAGGATGAAGGTAAAGGTATTAAATTAAACCAGACAACCAGATCAAACAGGACCTCCCCGGGACAGAGGATGGTATGTAGTGAAAGTCAAAGCTTTTCCTATCTACTACATTTGTCAATCTGGCTATGAAGAGTATCTCTGTTTGTTGTGGATCAGTATACTTGAACTAAAATTATTTCAATCTGGAAGAAGGGGAGAAGGTTTCTGTTACACTTTCAATGGGAAGATGCCTGAGATGGCTGTAACTCTTGGTGTCCTTGATGAAATATGCCCTCTCTTGCGGTTGATGTGTTGAAACCCATAGTCTCTGAAGTTGCTGCATTGCTAAAGTTGTGCAGTTATTTAAAAAAAATGCACAGCAAGGCAGATACTTGTGGTGGCCTTGGGTGTAAAACGCTGCTAAAATTATGACCAGGGAATTTTCAAAACGCCAAGAGCAGTAGAAAGATGGTTAGAGATGACAGTGGAAGATGTTGGGACATATGAGACACCAAGAATTATGAGAAAGTCCAATAAATGGATTGCTTAAGATTGTGAGACAGAGAGAGGGAGGGATAGAAGGGGGAGAGAAGCGAAAGAAGGAGAGGATGAAGTGAAAGACTAGAGAGACGAGGTTTTTCAGAGCTTGATGGTGAGAGGGAGGATACAGAGGGCGACGAAGAGGAAGAAGGTGATGGATGGTGTGAGGAGGAGTGTTGGAAGGAATAGAGTTAGAGTCAGGCGTGAGGCGATCTGAAAAACTTTAGTCCGAGAGTGTCACCATAACTCCCCACTGAGGTCATCAATCAGTGCCACGCAGGGAGAGGCTGACAGTTGCTAACGGAGCTTGAGGTGTGGAGAAGACAAGGAGGAAGAAAGAGATGGAGAGAAAAAAGGAGAGGTGTAGTCCATCACAGCCAGCTCCATGGAGAGCTCCATTTCCTCCCTTTCTCTATTTTTTATCTCCCCTCCGATCTCCAAAGCTTCTCTCCATTTCTCATATACTCCCTGTGCTGCTGCTTTTGATTGTCATGCTCATTTTAGTCTCTCTTTTTCTCTCACTCTCTCTTTCTTTCACTCACTCTTTTCCTTCTCTCTCCTCCTGTTTTTTTAGTATCATGCCATCCCTGTTCTCTCTCTCCCTTGCCCTCTATCTCTCTGTCCCCTTTTGAGCAAAACTGAGCTGTGAGGCCTGGTTTTTGGCGGTGTCCTCTCCGCACGGCTGTCAGTAAGTGTTACACTTCCCATCCATTTCCCCCACACTTTTTCTCCCAAAAGCATTACCAGATCTTAGTGCGGCCTCTGACCACCCCAACCCACCCCACCACCCCCAACCCCCTCTCCTCCGCCTGCGCCACCCGGACAAAAAGCGCACTGCGTGAAACTAAAGACCCCCAGCTGGACCTGACATCAGTGGGCCCCTCAGAGGCAGAAAAGCAGTGCACAAGGGACCTGCCTATCACTTTCTCACATTTACTTACTCATACACTAACACACACACACCAATACACACAGGTGTGCAAACACATGCTCTTACACACACATACACACACACACACACACACACACAATCCGACTGGCCCGAAAAGCATAAAAGCATAATGAGAAAGCTTGATGTTAACAAACCGTGACAGTTTGGCTTGTTAACGAGGGCATACAGCTGCCCAGCTACTGTTGCACATGAACAGGTACTCCATCAGCCTGTTAAGCTAGCCTATTATCAGATCCTGGACACGGTTACACAATGCTCTGATGTTACAGTAACTGAAGAGGCCCTGAGTGAGCTGTCTGCTAGTTAGTGATCTCTAGATCTCCTTTATCCACAT
The DNA here is from genome assembly GCA_015244755.2 of Tenualosa ilisha. Taxonomy (NCBI): domain Eukaryota; kingdom Metazoa; phylum Chordata; class Actinopteri; order Clupeiformes; family Clupeidae; genus Tenualosa; species Tenualosa ilisha. The sequence continues at coordinate 5,044,564 of PYXC01002370.1, forward strand.
CAAAGGTATGTTAGTAACACCACAAGCTAACTTCTAAATATGAGAATGGGGCAGCTCTCATCCCACTAGGAATCATTTGTGAACACATTTATTTGGACCTTATTATAGAAATAAACCTCAGCGTGAATCTACACAAGTACACACAAATACAGAAGTTTCTTGAGGGTATTTTTTATTGGGTTCAGCCACTTGAAGAGGCCTATTGAACGGTAAAGATTTTGGGACATGTGTTTTGTCTAAATAACTCTAGAGTTTAATAAAAGTTGAACTGCATGTCAATACAAAGTCATTAACGTCGTGTTGATGCAGTGAGTGAACTTCTATAGAAGAACTTTGAGTCAACCTTCACCTCAGCCGTGTGCGGCCTGGCAGCGATCTCTTCTCAGGGTAGATTAGAGTGAGGCAGCTGTGTCCGAGGCCAGCTGGCCAGCCCACACAAGCCCCTCTCCAGCGCCGGACCTCGGATCACTCATTTATATTTATTTATGACACTTCAGAGGGAGAGGATGGTGGTGCTTAGTGAGAGGGAGAGAGAGAGAGAGAGAGAGAGAGAGAGAGTGATGGAGGGAGGGGGGACAGAAGGACATCTGCGTGTCTGCAACACTTTGGTTCCTGTGTTTTACATCCCACGCTTTGTGTGTGTGTGTGTGTGTGTGTGTGTGTGTGTGTGTGTGTGTGTGTGTGTGTACTGTATGTGTGTGTGAGGAAGAGATATTTACTCTGTTACTCTGTGTGTGTGCGTGTTCCATTGTATACATGTCTTCAGAGGACGGGAGCAGAGGCTGCGCTGGCCTGCTCTGTAACCCCAGCTCTGTGTCTCATTAGAAGGGCACAGAGAAACAAGAGCCTGCCTCTTCCAGTCATGCAGTGGACGACCTCCAGCCTGATGCCTCTCTAACAAGTTTCTCCAGAGCCAGCCACAGTTTACTACACTCCATACACCCAAATGAGAGGCCAGGGCCTATAAACATTACAGGGCTCAGGGCCATTAGAAAAGCATTATGGGAGAGACACCCTAGTGTACATCTGTGTCTACAATACCACACGAGCTGACACCCACACAAACACTCAAAGATAGATTTGCACACAAACACAATCACAATCACAGAAAGACACACACAAAGTCACACTCACAGCCACATAGACACAACCACAGCCACGCAAACGCAAAAACCCACACACAAACAGGCACAGGCAGATTGGAAGCAGTTATAGAACAGTTACCTTGGCGAGCCATTTTAAAAATATAAGGTTAATGAGAGGAATAGTTTAGGTAAATTGTCTTTTTATTGGTTTGGAGTGGATTACTTGAAAGTGGGTGATATTTTGCATATAAGAATGTGTGTGTGTGTGTGTGTGTGTGTGTGTGTGTGTGTGTGTGTGTGTGTGTGTGTGATTGTGTGGGTCTTTTCACTGTGGAGGAGTCACAGGGTTTTATAGACATACCTAAGTTAAGTGTTCATTTTTACAGTAAAAAAAAAGAACCACACTCTTATTCAGACACCACAAGGTCATTTTCTAAAAGATAAATGTGCTACTAAGAATATACTAAATCGTATACTGTCTATCGCTGTGGCTTTCCTTGGAGGGCTATGTGGCACAAGGCGCATTCTTAACACCAGGGTTAAGAAAAATGACTTATATACTGGCACAATGGTTTTCTCAACTGCTGAGAATTTCGCAATCCACAAATAATTTGTTGTACTATACATTTTTTATATACTACTGGCATGAAATGTAAAATAAAAGTTGTTAGTAAAGGGTGCAGGTTCAGATTATTTTCCTCCACAGTATCAAATCCAGATGACCAACTAAACTCTCCAAAAAGATTTAATGGATCTACTTCCAAGTTCTGGTAGTGATTTTTCTTCCGTCTTTAACTGAAGCACTGAAATAGAACATACTGTTTACATGTGTGAAGACACCGGTCTATTTTGATGCATGACTGTTTACAGCAGGGAGAATTTGTTGACCTCAGCAATTAATTGTTTATTTTTGGTGACTGATTTTGTACCTTTTTGACTTTTTGCTATTACGCCAGAGAACCATGAGACAAAAATCTCCTGTGCAGCATCACCCAGACAAGAGCATCAGAAAGAGAGAGAATGAGAGAGACCTCACTTACTTGACTTGACTTACTTGACACCTCATCTGACCTCACTGACTTGACTCACTTCATTAAGACTATACATTCACACTAAGGCCCTAGGTGATGAACGAAGTGCAAAGTCAGGTCAGGTGAATGAACTCAGTTTTTGTGTGGCTGGTGCGAGCCACTGATGTGTGCTTTAATGGTCTTGCTAGTGCTATTTAATCAGCAAATATATATATATATATATATACATTTAAGTCCCTAGATGTTAGAAGAAACACAAACAGAACAAATTCTACAATCATGATCATTAGCCTTTTGCAAACAATCAGTGGTTTCAATCTGAGTTGAATCAACAGATTCATGAGAGTGGCTCTACTGTAGAGGGTCACGAATGCCACCCTATTCGTTAAAGTGCTGTTCCAGCTCTTCCAGTCATTAAATCATCCCGTAGCACTTTCCCATCATCCAAGAACTCCCTGTGTGGCCGCAGATACCTCCTACCTCCCCGGCCCTCTGGTAATATGATTAACAGCAATTAGGCGTGGCATTGTTTGATTGGAGCCACTTAGACGGATGTGTTTGATTAAACTGATCCCTAGTCAGTCTGTGTGGACTAAATGGATGGGTGTGGTGAGTGGGTGGGGTGTGAGTGTGCGTGTGCGTGTGCGTGTGTGTGTGTGTGTGTGTGTGGAGTAGTGGTGGAAGGGGAAATAGGAAAGAGAATAGCTGGGAGGACGACCTCGATGTTTACAGCTCCATAGCCGCTGATCATGAGGCCGGTCTTTAGCCGCGGGGGCCATAAGGATTCATTAATACGGAGCAGCTGGCCAGCCAGGCGCCAGGCCACCACAGACGCCACAGTCTTGACTGCCCAAGAAGTCTGAAGTGCAGGTCGGCAGTGCCCATCTGTTTTTTTTTTTTTTTGTCCTCCTCCTCTCTATTTTATGTTTTTTTTTATTTTTTTTTTTTCACTGCATGTGTTTTTTTTTTTTAGCTTTCCTTTAAACACACGCACAAAAAAGCAGTCGTCGTACAGCCGGCAGGCTAGCCAGGGACACATCCCTGCCTTAATGGATGAGTTGGGTGTTTTGTCCTGATAGATCTGAAACAATGCCCTGAGTAGCCAGAGGGAGAGGAATAAGAGAAGAGGGTAGAGGGGTGAAGGGGGTATGTGGTGTGGTGGTGTGGGAGGGGTGTCCAGATAAATGCCTGACCCAATTACAAAACACAATGTCGCAAAGAGACGAAATCCTGCATGCACTCATGCAACTCTCGAAGATGCGCCGCGCCTTCAGCCTTGACATTAGGCTGAATTATTAAAGCTGTTATATATAAAACTGTGCATTAGCCTGAATGACGTGAGGTGCCGTAAGGGCAGCCGTGTGGGTGGGTGGATGGATGTGAGGGAGGGAGAGAGGGAGGAGGAGAGAGGGTGGATGGCAGGCAGAGTTAAGTTGCACACAGGTCTTCACCGCGCTATAAAAATAGCCATTTAATGCCGCTCGATCTGCGCTGGTCGCTTTTTATGGCAGGGCGCTATGGAGCGAGCCGGCCCGTCTGAGCTCGCATGCTGGCTGATCTATGCGCTCGTCTGGAGGACAAGAAGGGCGCAGGGGAGAGAGCCGCCTCGCATGTCCATCTCATCAGTGCATCATGGGAGTTTTATGAACCTGCTTGCTGCGTCTTAGCACGAGATCGAAAGCCTGCGCAGACACGCTAAACAAACATACTAATGCAGTGGGGAAAGAAAAAAAAACAAAAACATGATGAAGCATCAGTGACAACACTGAATGGTTTTTATGATGCTGTGTGAAATTGCTTTGTCACTCCAGCAGTTAGTCGCCACGGGTGCCATAACTTGTGTCGGAATTACGATGAGACTGTCGGTACTCTCAGCATGGCCCCTCTGGCTGTGAGACCCAATAAAACCGGATAATAATCAGCTCTTCACACCCATAAGCCACCTGTAAATCTCTCACGAGTCTTTGATCAGTCTAGCCGTTTACCTAACGCACACACACAGACACATGAACACATGCGTACACACACACTCACACACATCCACACACACACAGCCAGACACACACACATACACACACAAAAGAGAATGAAAGGGACAATATGGGTGGCAAATGGAGGTGTCACTTGATGTCAATGACGGCAAGAGCGGTCGCTCCTTTTAACTGGTGGACCTCTGGCCCCAGGAGATAAAAAGCTTTAGAGCTCACTGTCAGATTTGGAACGGGCTAATGAAAGGATGAGTGTGCAAGTCTTTCCCTCCGTCCCTCACTATCCTCCACCCACCTTTCTCCGCCCCTTATCTCTTCCCATCATTCCCCTTGGTCAATCTTTCAACCAGCACAGCAAATTTCAACGATTTTCTTGCCTTTTTTTTTTTTTTTTTTTACCTTTTCTTCTCTCGTGGTGTTTCATTCGTTTTGCCTGTGTCCTCATCTCACTGACATGATCATCTGTTCTTGTGATCTTCCCATCGTTTCAGCACACTCCTCTGTCTGTCATGGTCAAATGCAGTCACACAGGTTCTTAAAGCTTATTGTGCTTCCTTCACAGCTTGCCTCGGTGGCAAAAGGGCAACTGCCTGACCCCCGTGCACCCTACCATCACACAAGGACTGACTGCCAGAGTTAGAAAGCAGAGACAGACAGAGAGAGAGAGAAAGAGGGAGAGGGAGAGGAGGTGATGAGAAGGCTCTTAAAAGCCACTGAATAAAAGCTTTGACATTTCCACTGGCCTTTCAACTTCGCCCATTCTCTGGCGTGTTGTGTCTTTAGCTTTTTTGTCCTGTGGTGTCTGATTGCTGAGCATCGGTGCCAATTAAGCACACTCTAATGACAGCCCACTCTAATGACACTGAGGCTACACTGGACTCAAATGGAGCTAGGGACTTGGTCAAAGGTCGAATGGAGAGGAGGCCAGCGGGAGGAGCAGTATGTGCTACAAATAGGCATATGATGGTGAAATCGAGACTCGCAAACAGCCGTACTTCTGTTTGTGTGCAAGTATTTACATGCATGCACAAACTCACAGGCACACTTGAGCCCAGTAGAGATGGCTCTGCTGTGTCCACAGTTTGATATGTAATAATCTTGAGATAGCCTGAAGAACTAGAGACCAGGTGGTATACTACAAAGTGAGGTTTCTGGCTAACCCAGGTAACTTTAGGAATAACCGCTGATCTCCAAACAACACATCACTGCAGAATGAACAGATGCTCAGTATAGTGTTCTTTTGGAGATCGATGGTTACTCCTGAAGTTACCCGGGTTAACAAGTTACCTCGCTTTGTAGTATCGGCCCTAGGTAAGTAATGCATGGAGCAGTAAACATCGGGGTCGGCCCAGTTATTCTCTCTCATTTCCCCTTCCACCACTATTCTATCCCCACCCACACCCACACCACCCCATCCACTTAGTCCACACAGACCAACTTAGACCACGAGACTGACTATTTATCTTGGCATAACCTAAAGACCTAGACACCAGGTAAGTAGGTATGTTTCAAAGATAAGGAATGCGGCCTTTCCAATGGCGTTTTTAACAGTCCTTGTGGATATGTGGTCAGCACTTCTTAGCATTTCCATATGCGATCCTCTGACAATGAGGTGCAAGGACAGTCTCTGGTCTGTGCAGAGTCTCTGGGCTGAGCAGAGTGAGTTACGAACAGATAGAGACACTGACATAGCCAGCATGAGAGACTGTCTAGCTCTCATTTCATTTCAGTATCGCTTCAGCACATCAAGATAGGTGCGATATGAGACTTACCGACTGGGGAGAGTCAAACATCAGGTCACTTGTTTCATTCACCTCATTCTGTTGCTAAGGCATATCATGTGTCCAGACAGCACTGCCAATGAACCTGGCTAAGGGAGCCTAGCTTTCAACAGATTTAGTTTCACTTTAAATTTAAAACTTTTTTAACAGTTTTCACACAGCTCACTGACTCAATCTGTTATTTCTATAGTGCTTACAGGCTGTATCATGATAATGTCCTGCTCGTACTTCTGTTGAGGGGAAATGAACGTACAAAATAGTGATGCAAATTACAACCATGTAAAGCTCACTACATCTATCAAAGTAGGCAAGCACTCAGCAGGGCTCTAGTCTAACCTGCCTAGCTGCCTAAAGGAGCCACCTGTCATCAGCTCCTTGCGACCCCTGTGCACTGACATAAACACAACCACATGTACAGGAACATATGGGAGCCCTTCGCACTGTATATACACATTGGCTACACACACACACACACACACACACACACACACACACACACACACACACACAAACATCACAGTCCCTTAAAAAATTACACCCAGCTGCCATCATTAAGGATAATGATAGGAGCTACTGCACAAATGAGCAGAGACATTCCCACCCACCCACTCACACCCACACCACCAGCAGCAGCACTACCGCCACCAACAACAACAACTACAACACCACCAATTCCCTGAAGGCACAGGCTGACCTTTCAGAGAGCCCCCCTTACCAACATTCCACCCATCAAACATTGAGCACCCTGCAAGAAAAAGTGGGGAAGAAAAAAAAGAAAAAGATTCCTCCATCGCACCTCCTCTGTCATCCTGATGGCTTTAAATATTTACTCAGGCAGGCAGGAATGTGATGAAGCCCCACGGGGAATGGGGTGAGGGGGTGAAGGGGATTCAGGTGGTCCAGGAACAGGGCCCTGTTTGGGCTGGCCGAGAGACCAAGCCTGTCCAACAGGTGCTCTCTCTCACCTCACAGACATCTCAGTAGAAACATCTGCCAGTCTACACACACGGATGGTTTGCATAGAAAAATGACAATTGCCCTATTTCACAGCAGCTCTTTTTTCCAAGAGGTCGTAGGGTAAGCACAGGTGTTATTAATGACAGTCAATAAGATTCTGATTGTAACAGAATCAGATCCATATTGGATGTCATTAATAACACCTGTGTCTACCCAGCGACTTCTTGGAAACATGGCTGCTGTGAAATAGGCCCATTAATAGGCCCTAGTTAATAGGCTTTCAACACTAAGATCTGATTTCTCTGATATCATATAAACTGGGGATAAGGAGAGAGAGCACCTATCTGACCCTACTCTGGCCGCTCCCGATGGAAAGTGTTGAAACCTGGTTTGTTTCCATCGGTGGCTGTGTTCTGAAAGTTCTAGTCAATTCTCAGTCCATATACTCAAGTTCAGTTCCATATAGTTGGTCTTTGCTCATTCAAGTTCTTGGTCATATTTCAAAGTATGAGTTTGTTACACTCAGAGAAGCTATGGATGGAAACCACACATGAGAGGCAGACAGTGAGCATGTTCCCTCCCTCCTAAATCACTCACTAGTAATAAACTACAAAACCCAGGATGCCACAGGGGTCTACATTGGAAGCCAGCCTCTGATGACATGGAGGAGGGTCAGAGGCTTGATTTAGAGCACTGTGGAGTCTACATGCTCAGACACTTTCACAAATACATACTTCTACCACTCTCTTCTCTCTCTCTCTCTCTCTCTCTCTCTCTCACACATACACACAGACACACACACACACACACACACACACACACAAATAATTCATTGGTGATGTAAATTCAGTGCCCTTCAACTGCAGAAGCACTAAGAAGGATGTTCATTTGCTTAATCAGTGTGTGTGTGAGTGTGTGTGTGTGTGTGTGTGTGTGCACATTGGGCAGTGAGCAGCTGAAGGCAGATATTCAGGCTTTTTAATCACAGACTTGAGCACAATCTATTTCTGTTCACCTAATTCAATTATTTTCTTTGATGTTCCTGAAGAAAGTGTACTTCCTCACTTGCCTTATGCACAGTGCCTCAAACACACACACGCACACGTACGCACAAAATTCACAGTCCTGTCCAGACTCACCCTTGTCATCTCAGTTAGAGCAGAACAGGGCTGGCTGGGAAAGCTTTAGTGAAGCCTTTGTAGTGGCAGTTAGAAAGCAGTGATCAGAGAGAGGTAGAGAGAGAGAGAGGGAGAGGGGGAGAGAGGGAGGCTCAAATGCGTCACAGCCTCAGATCAGAACCAACTCGTTTATGGCCCACAATATTACAGTCTCACCCAGGTGGCCATACAGTTGATTTACTCAAGTTCTTTCCAAGTGATTAAATGTGATTCACACATGCTAGATAACATTAAAAGCAGCAGTGCAGAGATCAAGGTTTATCTCACATACCCCAGCAATGAGGTTTAGGTCTTCAGGACTGCCATATTTCCCCTTCCTCTGTCTCTTTCTTTGTCCTTTCCCTTCGCAGTGTATTTATGTCTTTTGACGATGTTCAGAAATGGACTCAAAACCAGATAACAACCAGCCATACTTGAAATATGACAGATTAATTTCATAACATGGACAGACCAGTGTGTAGTTCAATAAAAGATGTCCGCAGCCATCATGCACTCCATTAGGGTACTGAAACAACATTATTTTGAGCTTCTGTTCTTTTTCATTATTCTTATCAGCCATTTACTGAGCTGTGATCAGACCTAGATCCTCTTCATGCTGTTTTTCTCAGTGCAAACAAGCCCTAGAAACTAAACCAAAGAGCACTTTGTTCATTTTTGATGTCTGGTCTGGGAAACCTCTCAAGAGAGGGTAAGACGTCACGCGGCTAACGCCTTAGCCATAATAACATTAGCAATAGTGATGAAAGTGAGAGAGAGAGGGTGGGGTGCAGTTGGGGGGTGGGGGTGGATGAGAGAATAGCTTTAAGTGAATTTGAGATAACTCAATCCAGCTCTCTCAAAGAAGCACTCTGACCCACTCATGGCTACAGGCAGGCACTTTGGTTATTATTAGTAAGAGGGCAAAAAATTGTCAACAAAAGAAGGTAAAACAGTAAGTAGATGAGGGGAGAAGAGGAGGACTAAGTGAAGGAGGAGAAAGAGGAGTAAAGAGAGAAAGAGAGGTGATGCGGAGATGTGGTCGCACCCAAAAGGAGCTGTCCTGATGAGTCATGGGAAACGTGGAGGACTTGTGTCCAGAAATAAAGTATAGTGGTGGTGGTGGTGGTGAGGAGGGTAGGGGGGGTTTGAGACGAGGGGGGGATTTATGGAAACACTTAAGGAATGGGATCAATAGGGGCTGTGCTTCCAGAAGGGCAAAGAGAAAGAGAGGGGGAGAGAGAGAGAAGAGCAGAGAGATGTGTCCGTGCTCTGGGTCAATACCAGCCAGAATGGATCAGGTTGCAAATCTGTCTAAATGAGCAGTGCACTGGAGAGGAAAGAACAGGAGGGAGGAGAAAAGAGAAAAAGGAAAAGAGAGAAGAGAGAAAAGGAGAGCGAGGTCAATATCAGGGATGCGCTGGCATGTCAAGGCTAGATCTGCTTCATTTGGCCTATCCAAAGCCCCTGCAACTTTCTTTTCTTCACAGAAGAATCTAAAAGTCAACCATTACTACACATATATGAACATGGTTTTTGATCAAAAATCATGTGCAGCAAGTTAATTAATCAGTGGCAGTAAATCAATTGATCAATCACCACACATGCATCAAGGTATACTCCTGAACAAATTACCCAATATGAAAGAGGAGTCGTTTGGCATCTGGCCCACTGGGAAGTATGCTCAAAAGCACAGGCATGTGCCAAGAAGCCAATCAGCGATGCGCACAGCAGATATAGACCTGTGCAGAGTCAGACCCCAAACTGTATCACCGTTCTTTTAAGACATTAAAACACTCAGCCTCAAATGCAAGGAGTCTCAAAGGATTAAGTGGAGAGAGGGGGGTGGGTGGGTGGGGGAGAGAGAGAAAGAGAGAATCTAATTGTACCCTGAATGGATGTGTGCCTAGGGCCAGTGTGCCCATCACGCCCCAGCAGATTGCCATTTTTCTCCTTCTTTCCCTCTTCTCCTCAAAACACTTTATGCATTTGATATTTAACCACAAGGGCCATGCTTTTATCCCATCAAACAATTCCCTGCTGTAATGCATTTTAAACAGAGAGTGGTTACATGAAATCAGGCCACAGAATGACATCCAGGCACCAAGTATGACGGCTTTAGGCAGTCCCTTGCTTATCTCATTCTTCCCCTCTTTTTGTCATCTTCTCTTGTCATCGCTTTGTCTCCAAAATCATACGCATCCCTCTCTTCTCTTCCCAAGTCCCTTTCTCCTTTGCCCTCTTTCTCAAACAGACTCTTTTTAAATGTATAAACTGTCAATCTGAGTCTGTCCATCCACTGTGTCTCCTGGGTGTGGGAGGGTGAGGGGCTGTGATGTCATCATCTGGCCTAAATAGCTCATATGTTCCCCATCTACTCTACACAGCCATCAACCATCACTGTCACCATCGCCATCACTCTTCACAACCAGAACCGCATCTCTCTCTGCCGCAGACCCTAGGCCCTTGACCACAGACCCCAAGAATGTTGTCTCCCACGACACCCAAGACCCATCCTCATGCACACACACACACAGTTGTTTGAAGAATGCAATTCCATGGCTAAGTGAACATGCAATGAGTTTGGCATACTTCTAGTCTGTAACAAGGCTTTTAGTCTGTTACACAGCTGCGGTGGCTCAACATTCACTACACCACAATGAGCTGGCTATACCTCTATGAACAGAGTTTAAATGTTTTGACTAAAATGAAACATCAACTGCAGCAGCTACTAAATGAACAACATCAGTTGTACGCTAAGAATCAAAGAGATTACCAAGTCAATTCAGTCATATAGTGATTCTATGATACTGTTCATCAAGCCCTAATGAATGGCTAATGCACATGCAGTTATTGTAAGAATAGTTTTCTTTTTTTCTGTGTGTCAGAAGTTCAAAGACTTGAGGTTTTAGACAGACACTGGCATCATGGCAGGCATTAAGAACATATGATCTTTATTGGTATTGTTTTTTTTTACCCTTTACTCCTCGAGGTTAGCCTTGGGAGGAGAAGTCTTTTACCAGTGGGCCTTGTGCAGAAGGAATACACATAAGTGCTGCTGTAAATACACAGTAAAGGCTCCGAACTCACACTGAATGTCATTCAGGGGTCATTTCCTTTGTATCTGATGGAGCAATAAAAACAACAACCGACTAAACCCTCCGTATTTTCAAAATTCTTTTCAAGTTTCAATAAAGCCATGGACTGACTGGCAATGAAAAAATTCATAACAGTGTCTCTTGTTCTCTCTGTATGTCTTTTTTCTTTCACTCCGCCACCACCTTTGACAAGGTGTCAAGCTTTGAGACACTCTGGCAGATGTTAAGCATCAGACACATAGAAGCAGCGTGCCAGAGGACGTGGCCCACCATAAGTTGTCGCTCAGTGAAAGCACAGTGTACAAACAGACGTGGGAAGGACCGCCGGATGGATGCAAGTGCAGGGAAAAATATTACACCTCTTTTCGCTCCTAATTAGCAAAGGTCGCCCACGAGGAGACCGGGCTGGGGGTTGTAAAGCCGTAATGAAAACACTCCGTCTTCCTGTCAGGGAGAGGGAGTGGGCGAAAGTTTGAGTGGTTTTAGCGAGAGTTGTAAAACCACGGGGACACATAGCTCTATGCATGAGTTGCTCAACGTTATGAACACCATAGCCCATTGCCCAAGACCCATCACTTACTTCGGTCAATTAGAAGGCATGACTTTTAACATAAATCTAAGTTGTAGTAGTGGGTAATTAATTGAGGGGAGACCAGTAAGTGATTGCACTGCTCTGTCGTGGTTAAAGACTATTAGGAGACAGCCGAAGGTCAGTGTGTCTTGGACTTCACTTAAGTGTTCTGTCTTCTAAATATGAGCACACTTGTGTGAGCACATACTGTGAGAAATGGTCTCATTTCTTATATGCTGTGTCTTATGTAGCAGTGTTTTAGGTTGGGTTTAGAGCCCACTATTTGTAATGATTCCCTTGACATCATTCTCTTGAATCACACCTCACTGATCCAAGTGTTGCCTCTCTTATGACCATGTAGATGACAGATACAACAGGAGCACCAAACCATATGGTGGTGATGCAATGTGTACACAAACATGTGTGTGTGTGTGTGTGTGTGTGTGTGTGTGTGTGTGTGTGTGTGTGTGTGTGTGTGTGTGTAGACATGTATGTATGTACATGTGTGTTTGTGTTTGCAGAACTGCCTTACTACAAAAGCACTATCCCAAATCAAAGACTGTCACAAGTTCTTCCCATTTTCTTCTGAACTCTTCCATATTGCACACAAGAAGCCTATCTCTGGGCACTACATCGCTCTCCTCACAGGCAGTAATCACCTTTTAGGGAAAGCTATTGAGTGTGCTTCTCTATCAGAGCAACCTCTTCATCCCTTGCTACTGCTGCTGCCGATTAGGGTGCTTGTGAGTTCAGCCCAGTTTAACCTTCCACAGACAGATAGGAGGCTACTACATCAGCCAGAGACAACTTGAGAGCCTAACACACATAAGCAAAGCCTTTTAGCCTTTTATATAAAGCCTCGTTAAATGGCTTTAAACGTAAGCTTATATGGAACAATGTTGTTTAATTATTAATATCTCTGTGCAGAACAAATGTTGGTCATTACCATCAATCCAACCTTTTTAGATGCATACACTGACCCTGCGCAATATCAGTTGTTTACATTGACAAGCTCTCATAATGTTTAAAGGAGTTTTATACAGGAGAGTGTGTGTTCAAAGCGACCTATAAACATTTTCAAATGCATTTCTTTAAAGAAAAACAAATCCTCTCATCAAGAATGTATTTTAAATAATCTGGCACATCATGTATGAGAAAAGAGACATGCGATTATTTGTGAGTGTTGTTTTAAGAGCGACTTTATTGGTTTACACAATGCCTTCCCCATGTCTATTTAAGTGCAGTTAAGACTGGTAATGTTGCCTGTCAGGAAAGCAATAATAAACAGTGTTGTTTATTAGTAATAAACTGGCTGACGCTGAAGGGGCCGTTTCCAGACTTCATGGCTGTTGATACTCCAAACAGTCATTTTTATGAGAGGAGATGGTAATCTTTTGAAAGTGGTGCAACAGGTTGTTTTATTTTATTTTTCTTGAGCTCTCTCAAATTGGAACCTGACTTGTGTCATTACGCATCGCTGCTCCACTATAAACTTCCCTGTAAGAGGAGTCCTCCTCCTCCTTCTCCGCCCTTCCACTGAGCTGTGCCCATATCTTTTGCCGTATCCTGTGATGGGAATTTGTTAAGGGTGGATGAAAAAAAAGAGAGAGAGAGAGAGAGAGCATGTTTGCATTTGTGTATGTGTGTTTATTTTATTGTGTGTGTGTGTGTGTGTGGGCTCGTCAGGGATGAAAGTAGGACATGAAAAGTAGGAGTGATGATAAGGAGATGGAAAAAAAGAGGAGGGAGTTTGAGAGGAAAGGAGAAAGAGAGAGAGAAGGTGAGTACTGATAGCTCTGGATCGTTCATAATCAAATCATTTTGTTTTCTGCTGCTGCCCTGTGGGTGAAGGGTTCACTGGTTTCCAAGCAACCAACAAGCAAGAATGCAGTACCACGTTACAGTAAGGTCACCTGAATTACAGCATGAAATGGACTCTGAACGCATTAACATGTGCCACTATTGTTCTAATGTACCTGTATGTGTGTGCGTGTGTGTGTGTGTGTGTGTGTGTGTCTGTGTGTGTGTGTGTGTGTGTGCGTGCGTGCATGCATGCAAGCCTCCACTTGTTGATTGCATGGTGGTGAGAAACAAAGGAAGTGAATGAATGAATGTGTGAATGTGAGTCAGGGGGAAAAAAGACTAATGGAGTGAGAAAGATAAAAAGGAGAGGCAAAGAGAAGAGAGAAAAGAGGAAGAAAGGAGAGGAAGCCTCTCTGGGGACGAGTGTCTGCTGATAGGTTCTAATCTTCCGGTGGCAGCGCTCAGTGGCAGGCCTCTGCATCACCTCCTGAAACCTCCGGGGAGAGGTAATGAATCAGACTGGCATCCCCCTCACTCCATCCCAGACGAGAGAGCCTGACAGCGGGGTGGAGATGCTGAGAAGCGAGGGAGAGGGAGGAGGTTGAGCCATAAAAAAGCAGGACTGCGGTGCTGCTAGTCAATCATCCAAACACTGAGTCTGTTATTCAAAGACTACTGCCTCCTATCCCTAAACACAGACACACACACACACACACAGACACACATACACACACATGCACATACACACACACACACCACACAAACCACACATACACAGCCTTGGGGCACCTGTGCCGATCTAAGACTACAGACTTTCCCACGGGCAACCATCCGTGACCCAAATGCGGCACGTCTCCCTGCGGCACTGCTAAAGTGCTCCCATTGAGACCCATCACACCTCGAGAGCATTCAGCTCAGCGGCACACTGTAACCCGCTACCTGCCCTGGAACATGCTGCGTTCGCTTCAAATAAATCAACAGCTAATTGGCCTACATGCATTAGTGCTGGTGGTGCTCTTTGTAAAATGTTGTTGGAGACCATGTATGGTCCAGGTCAGGCGTATGAACTGGAGAGGGGGTGGGTGAGGTCAATTTTTTTTATGTCTATATAAACATTGGAATAGGAGTGTGTTTTACTGTAAGTGGGCAGCCTGGAAAACTCATTAGAAGGATGTGTGTGTGAGGGATGGCAGCCCTTGTGGGCACGGTACCCAGACAGGGAGAGAGCGGAGGAGAGAGAGAAGAAAGACAGGATGATGGAAAAGAGGAGAAGTAAAGAGAGATAAAATCAGAGGGAGGCAGTAAGAGACTGAGAGTTCAGAGAATGTCAGTGTGAAGGAAGTCAAGTCAAAAAGAAAGTCAAAAAGAAAGAAGACAAAAAAGAAAAGAAAAGAAGAAAAATTGGACAAGAATAGAAGAGATTGAAAAAAGTAATGAAAACACCAGAAAGGAAAACACAAGAAATTCTAACCGTCTAGCTGCTTTGGGCACTTACTTCCATTGCTGCCATCTCCATTCATATTTTCAGCGATCATATATCATAACATCCTTCCTCACCAGCAGGCATTGTGGTGTCTGGTTCTAGTTAAGGCTGGGCTAAAATAAATTCTTTACAAGGAGTTTCTGACAGACGGATTACAACTTAAAGAGGCGAGACATGATCATTATAGCGAGTGGGAGAAAGAACACTTCACGTATTCCATAAAAGTCTGCTGACACACCACAGCTCCGTTTGCCTTGCATGGCGTTATTAAATCTGCCCTGTGTAAGAGACGAGAAGCGGGTTACACAGAGTTTCAGATCATGACAGAGCAGTAAATCCACTGGTGACAGGACGAGACCACCAACCACGCGACAGTGCCCGATGCCCCCCCCCACACACACACCCTTGAAGTTCCATCTGTCACTAAGATGTGGGGTGGTAAAGGCCTGAAGTAAAAGAGGTAGGAACGGGGGGAAGATGGAAAGAAATAGAAAGAGGGAGTTTGGGTTAAATTGAGAGTGCTTAAAACAACATGTCGAAGATCAAAAATCATCAAAACAAACAGCCTCTACTTGGCTTCAAATGACCTGAGAGAGAAACTAAAATGCCCATGCCCATCATTCACATTTGAAATGCCAATGAGGGCCTGGTTTGAACTGTTCTATTGAGTTACAGAACCAAGAGCGTTCTGAGGTAGTGAAGTGTAAGCCTTTAATGAACCATGAATGTGAAAAATGGGGCCAACACCAGCTGAAGCCTTGCATGCAGAGTTCTTTAAGAATATCCTCAGGGCACCGGGTAGCACACCTAACAATTCCTTGGTGCCAGAATTAGGGCAAGACCCTTTATGCTTCAAAAAAGAGCTAATGCATTCAATAAGTATCTAAAAATGTCTGACCCCAGTTCTTAATGTTTAAAAGCCCTAAAAGCCCAACCCTAAAATATGAACTCAGAAAGAGTCCGCTTGTTACACAACAGACAGCTGAGTCATAAAGACTAATTCGCTTCAGGGGACTGGAGCTCAAGACTATTAGTGTTCATTTGAAGTAAGCTGAATTTAAATCATAGACAAAGAAGGGAATTGTAGGCTTTTGTGAGCTATACTTTATTATTCATTTCGACTTCCGCATTCTTGACCTCTCACTAGCAATACATCATATTCTTTGGTCTGCCAATATAACACATTCTGATTAGAATGATTTGAGTGAGGGAGTGTGTGGATGTTGCCATCCCAACTTCCATTTCCAAATGAATAAAGAGGGCATTTGGGCCGTTTCAGCTTTAATGCAGCTGCAATACAGCTGCCATGTAATTCCAATTCACTTTGGTATGCAGCAGCCGAGAGAGAGAGCGAGGCCTTCAGCCAAACCCCGGTCCTTAACAGCAGCGACAGGTCTAAATGCTTTAAATCTCTCCACTGATCTCAGATTAGATCTCCTGCTGCAGTGCTAATCTTTTCCCTTGTGACCCTCACTGCAGAAAAACTGTTCTCAGATCAGCGAGCTGAGACAACAACGAGGAGGAGGGTCATTTTGAATCCCAGACTAACCGGATCACTCCTCACTTCATCCTGTGCTCCCGAGACCTGTCTCCAATTATTCTTAATGAGAAGCAACTGGCAGATTGTGGGGTGTGTTGCGTGAACCGCATGAACCCCCTCTGATCACTTCTTCATCTGGGCTTTACAGGAGCACAGCAATATGAGACCACACAAATGGTCACACAATTATATCAGCCTAATAGTAATTCATAAACTAGAAATATTGTATGCATCAGTCATTGAACATTTTAAATAGATAAAGAATAGATTTGTAAATCCTGAGAATAATGGTCAGTTGCATTTGAACATCTATGGGATTGGTTCTTCCTCTCAGCTGTAATGCATATGACAATGAATGTCTTAAAATCCTAAGATACTGTTTTGCTTACCTCTAGAAACTGAGATCAAACTAGAAATCAACTGACACATGATTTAAAAAGCAGTATATTACTGTAGTACTTCATCTTGACACTGCTTGAGATGATCACAGCTTTATAGAAGAGTACTGTGCTCTACACACAAAACGTAATTGACTTCCTGTCTTTTACAGACTTCATTGTTGACCTGCACTGAAGGTTCATTGATCATCAAGTTTGAATAATTGCAATCCACTCCAAATGACTTATGAGCCTTTGAAATATTGTCCACAGGTTTTAAATAGGGGCAGTTCTTTTGAAGGCTAGCTCAGCAAGTTCTCTTAATTCAGCGGACTATTCTGGAAGCCGTGGGAGCTGAGTAGAGAAAAGCAGACTTGGGGCCCAGATCATTAGGGGTCTAATAATGGCTCACAGGTGTTTTAGGAGGGGAACACGATGAGCTTTGTGTCCACCCCTGGACCGAGCGCTTCCGTGCCTTCCACGGCTCATCGCAAACAGCCCTTGCTCGAGAAAGAGCGTTTACTTCATGTGATTCGGTTAATCGAGCACCAGTTTGACTCAAACAAACACGACGGATCCACAACTCACACACACACATATACAAATGACTGTCTGTGAGGAAGCAATCTGAAAAGGATGGGGTTGAGGAGAGTGGATACACCCTTGAAATCAAAGTCATTAATGCATGTCTTAAGCCACAGGATGCTAGCTTCGTGCCTTGATTGATGGCGTCAGGTACCAATTAAGTGATTGAGGTGGACGAGCCCCTGGCCAAAACAAAATAAACAAACTGATTATGTCCGTTCCCCTTCTCTTCCTTGAATTGACCACAAGCAAACACAGGTAAGACCGATCCTTCCCACCCTAAACCCCAGTTTGTCCTGTGAGAAAAAAAAATCCCCCACCACTCTACTATAGTGAAAGCCTGATCCCACCAGTTGACCCCTATGACCTCTATGACCAGTGCCAACCCCTGTAGTCGCCACGCTGGTCTCCCCTCTCAAAACAGACGCTGCTGTCTGCAGTCATTTCCACCCTTCTAATGGATGGAGAGAAAGCTGAGTCGGAAGGAAACGATTGATCAATGGAAGCAGGGGAAGAGGTGAAGAAAAGGATATAGGCCTTTACTCAAACCCCTCAGGCAGAGTCACCCGAAGTATTTTTCATTCATTCATTTTTTTTTTTTAATTTCTCCCTTTTGTTAGCCCCATGAGAATGAAAGACACATGGCCACGTGGACCAGCACTGACCCTGCGTTCATCTAAGCAGGTTGACTTTTTGACTCTGAAGAAAAGGCTGCATCTGTGTGTGTGTGTGTGTGTATACGACCTGAACCTATGAAACAGAGATGGTTGCTTTGGAAGATGGCAGTGGGGAGCGAGTGATGAGATGAAACCTGGCAGCGAGAGGAAAGGAGTGAGTGTGGGGTGGGTGACTTCCAGGAGGGCTTCAAAACAAAGCCTAAACCACTTCCACCGTTGAAAATGCATTCAAGCCATGCTTCACTGAGTTCACCTCACCTACAGCACTGAATAATGTTATGTTAATGTTATTGCTACTTTACTACTACTTTACATTACTACTCACTACTGCAATGACAATTGCAAAAAAAAGTCTGTTTGTAGTTGTGCCTGTGTGTGCTCAGTGATTACATATATGGATTATGATAGACTATATCACCACATGCTAGCAATTATACAGTTTAGTCCACAATGTCACAAGAGCAACATGTGTTGGAGGAGGAAGTGTTATGTTAGACATCATATGCAAACAAATCATTTGAGAGAGTGGTATGACTGACATCATGTTGGCATGTGGTTAGAGGAAGTAAGCAAGCATCCCTCTCCGAGTGGCAAAGCACTTCAAGAGAGGCCTATCCTGCCTGTCAAACAAGCTTTCACAAGCCAAGCGTCACATGACAGCATTCGGCCAACCGTAAAGTGCACGCCAGATGAGAGCTCAAACATGATTGGTTTTATACCGTGTTTTGTCAAAGTTCTCTCAACATCACAGGAGAGAATATTGCCTGCAGTGCAACTTTTTTGTGTGTATATACAGTGTGTGTGTGTGTGTGTGTGAGAGAGAGAGTATATATGTGTGTTTACAGAGTGGTAAATGTAGCACTTCATGCCTGTATTACTTATGTGAAGGCATGTGTGTAAACCCTGCCCTATCTCTACCATCTCTGTAAGCTCTGCAGACTATGAACTTCACCTCAAATGTTAGACAGATGAAATATGAGCAGTAGGATAAAATGCTGATTGAATTACTCGTACATCATTTTGTTTCACTTGAGTTTTATGAGAGGCTGATGGGGTCTTCATTACAGCATGATCTATCATCAACATTTGGAATAGCCTTTTTAAATAACACTTGACTTTTCACGGAGACCACAGCATCACATTCATTATAAAATCTCATTACTTCTACACACCAGCGAGTTGTTCGAGTTGACCTTTTTTTTTAGATCGTGATACACACAAAGACATTCTATAAAGTCTATAACCTCGTTCCCTGACACTGATTCAATTACCTGACGGATTTTAACTTGATTTGCCATCACTTCCTCTGACCTCACAGCGACCTCACCTGTCACACATTTGAGCACGGGATCAATTTTGCCCCGGCGCCTTGGTTTGGCAACACACATTACCTAAATGGAGCGTGTCTGAGTAGGTCAGAACACCCTGGTGTCGGCCACCTCGACCAGCACATAACAAAACATCCCCCCCCTCAGGGTACAGGGAGGGCTAGAGAGACAGAGAGCGGCTGACAGAAAGAAAGAGAGAGTGAGAGAGGTGCCGATTGTGAAAAATCTTGGTGACTGAGAAGATCAGTAGGCGAGTGGATTTTATTTTCTAATCAGTGTTGCCTCTGCGGGTATTGTTCATGTCTTGCTCTCTTCCTTTTCTGTGTGCCCCACTAAAGTCAACACTACATATGCTGAACACACTTAATTAGTCAACTGAAGAGCTTGATCATTACACACTGACTTTAATTGTGTGTGCTTGGGGCGTGACTAGATGAAAGACATTTTCATTACAGTGGTGGACACTCCAGGAGCTGAATTGATTTGAACTCTTTCTGTCTAGGTTAAGCGGAAAACAAAACATATGTTTGTTGCAAATTCTTTTTTCGTTAAAGGAAAAATCCAGTGTTAATCAATGCATAGCCCTGTTGTTTGAGGCCACCAGGTGCTGTCAATAGGAAAAAGAATGAGAAGATTTCACACAATATAGACCAAATAGTGAATTGACAGCTAACACTAATTGAATGGGGCACAGAAACTCACTTTCAGTTTCATTTTCCTATGCCCCATTCAGTTAATGTTAGCTGCGTAATAGCTGCTTGCTATTCAGTCTATGTTGTATCAAATTTTAAAAAGAAATTTCCTACAGACGACTTCGAACAACAGGGCTATGGATTGATTCACACCGGATTTCTCCCTTAACACCAGAGAATACTACTTTTAAATAGTTTTTTTTTTTTTTTTTTTTTAAATTACTGATTATAATACTGATCTTGATGGTCTCACCACTTTCTCTGTGGGCAGCCATTCTCAGAGCTGACAGCCTGAAGAACTCTCTCAGGCTGAAATGTGAGTATGTGTGTCAACTTCGTGATATCCTGACGCTCCAACTTCAACTGTTTATAAATCAGTCAAACACTGTCAGGCGTCAGACACAGGTGTTGAGGGATGTGAGTGACACATCTGCCAGCTCACCATTTTTCTTTTCAGGCACCAAAGGGAGGTGTGTCTCAGTGCATAATATCACAAGCTTTCAATCAGTCTCTGAGTTTCAAGCACCGAAGGGAGGTGTGTGTGTCAGTGCATAATATCACAAGCTTCCAATCAGTGCCTGAGTTCCAGGGGGAGCTTGGAATTTGGAGAGTTTGGGAACTGTTTTTGAATTTTTTTTAACTGATTTTTTTTCATAACTCCCTCCCCCAACAACACAACAGCTTCTGTGGTTGACTGGTTAATAAAGTGTTCTTTCATACACCATTCGTATGGATCTCCTCATGTGCCACTATACTTTGCCACTAGCTTAGATTAATCGGAGGGTTCAAGATGCACTTAGCCTTTCCAGACAATTCTCTTTTCCCAGGACACTTCTGTCATCAGCAACCCAGGGTGCAAAGCAGCATATGATAGCAAATAAGATATGCAAAGCTGAATAATTTAAAATACAAATTAAAAATGAGATGCATGTGTGATTGGCTGAGTGTCTTAAATCTCCAAAGAAGACAAGCAACTAACAAAAAAAAAAAACTCTTGTTGCTTAATGTGATGTGTTGTAGATTTCTTTGTCATTTAGATTGGTGGTTATTCAGAACAGCGGTTAGAACATTCCTTTACATTCCAGGTTTTATGCACGGGGCGGTTCTTGCCTGTCTGGTACCCTGGCGAACAGCGGGATATTTCATATCCGATCATATTTGGGATACAGAAGTGTGTACACTCCAATGTGGTGCTATCGCTGTCCCTGCGTGACTGAACGAGTCTTGCCCAGTGCCTGCACAGACTTCGAGGGAAAGCTGTCTTTTCAGCGGTAGCCAACGATCAAACTAAGGAACATTCACTCATGCCCCTCTATCAGATAGGCAAAGCTGATCAAACTTGTGTTTTTCCATATGCCAACACCTGTTACTATTGCAAAAAAGTTTGAAAATCAGTTACTGTGCGGTGGAAATGAGAGAATCAATGTTATGTTTGAGTCTCACGCAGCCAGGGCCAACTCCTTCCATTGACATGCAAGACTGTACCCTACCCAAGTCATGCAGTCAGACATCTATGGCTAATGCACATAGCTTTCTGCCTGGCAGATAGCCTGCAGTGCATTGTATTCATATGGTACTAGTCATTCAATTTCAATGTGACAAATTTATCCAGAAGTTTAATTAAAGGTCCCTGCCACACAAAACAGTTTTTACCTGTTGTATTTGAAATATGATGTCTATGTGAGTTTGAGTTATACGGTGGATGTGAAAATGTAATTCTGGCTGCAATAGCCAATGAAAAGAAATAAATGGAGAAATCTGGCCAATATGAAAAGTTGGTCAGTGCTACCTGACTACCATTGGCAGATAGCACTGAATTATTGCCTGATCCATGCTGTCCTGTATTTGATTGATACCCACCCCTCAGAATCCTAACAATGCCAGATCACCAAATATCTGTAAAATAAAGATAACAGGCAGAACAGCAATGGTCTCATTTTTAGTTTTACACCTAATTAACAGGAGCTAAGGGATCATTTTGGAGAAGTTCATTATTTCTGTGTACAAAACATTCTGAAATAATGACTTATCAATGTTGGTATTTTAAACTGTGGTTGTAACAGTAATGAAGCAGATTTCTGGCTAGTGTGAAACCCTACACATTATAAGCTTGCTGTTGCAAAGTGTCTGTTTACAATCTCTAAGCAGTGGATATGCGTATCATAGGCTATGTCTTCCTCTGCTTCCTCTGAAATCTAATATTCCAAAATGTCTTATTCTTTTTCCGAACAAATTGTTTAGTGAACAAATGTAAATATTCACTCAACATGCCATGCAATGCCGACATGCTATAGCAGCAAATCGGAGCCCAGCTCAATAGCATATGTGGAAAAACAAGGTGCTTTCTGCTCAACTGAAGTTACATACCATCTTTGAAGACCTCAAAGAACAATCTAAAGGCATACTAAGCAAGATTGTGATTTTTTTTTCTCTGGAGCTACCCCTACAGTCGCCGATTTTAAAAAAAAAT
Source organism: Tenualosa ilisha (assembly GCA_015244755.2). Classification (NCBI taxonomy): domain Eukaryota; kingdom Metazoa; phylum Chordata; class Actinopteri; order Clupeiformes; family Clupeidae; genus Tenualosa; species Tenualosa ilisha. The sequence goes on from PYXC01002370.1 coordinate 5,067,184, forward strand.
AGAAACAACATAGTACATTCCGATAAGGCGGGAATGAATGCAATTTCAATTCCATACATTTTCAGTTTTGTTTCATCCGACCCGGTATTTCAGATCCTGCGTGTGGTAACCGTGGAACCTACTCTAGAGGCGGTCGAGAGAGCCTTCATTCACCCTGTAATGAGCCATTTAATCATCAAAGTGACTACAAAACTGATAAACTTACCTAAAAACATTGCCTGGTGTGCCTTTAAAATACAATATAGACATATGGTAGGGCACCTTTAACTTGATCTCATACTTTAATTCATAGTAATGATGTTAAAAAACACACACACACACACACACACACACACACACACACACACACGTACACACACACAGAGGAAGGGATGGCACTGGAACTGACAAAACACATGCATGCACACAAAACACATCAATATCAGGCTGTGCTGTGGGTTAAATTTGACATTTTTGAATATAAAATTCTTGTCTAGACGTATTTCAAAGATATTTTTTACGTGTCTGTATGGGTCTGTTCTGCTGGGGTTGGTTTCCAACCTCAAGCTTTCCTGTTTTCTGATGCTCAGATTCATACTGTATCTAATGGGGGAGAGCTGAGCACACACGCACACACACACACACACACACATACTGACTCAAGCACACAACACACACACATACATACCACAAGCCAAATCACGTCACTAGCAATTATATGCAATATTTATTTTTGGAATACATTTATACTGACAGCCACACTGGAAAATGGATATCCAGAGGATACATCTCATTTATTGATCTATTGAATACTTAGTGGATGATTTGCCTCCTTCTATGCTATTGTCACAACTTGTGTGTTAGATGGATCCCCGGCCGCTCCTACAAGCAGGCTTGCCTCCCCCACTCCCCCTCCCCCAGGGCAGGTGCACCTACACCAAACGGAGGGTACCCACTCCCCACAAATGGGTGACAGAAAACCAATCAGTGCACATGTTGTCCAAAACAAATTTAAAAACTTGCTCTGGCATGGGTGCCTGCAAACTAACTAACTAACTAACTAAATAAATAAAGACCCATGTCGCTCATATACACCCTTGTTTGTCCACAAAATTTGTGTACAAAGTGCTCCCATGTTGTCTTCTAAACCTGGATTAGTTCACTGCAGCTTATTTTAAGAGTTCAGTAATGTGCAAAACGTTAGAGCCCAAGACACAGAATTCATTGCATGCCTGCCTGATAATCAAGGTCCGATTTGCAGGGCTCCGTGATTACTGCCCTGAATGTTCGTTTAATATATTCCAGTTACAACCTTCCTCTGCATTCACACCAAGAGCTACTAAAGCTGTAAAATCGCTTTTGTCGCTCAAAAAAAAACACTGCTAAAATATTTTGTGTTCGCTCATGTTGTTCTAATCGCTCATGATGTGCCTATTGACATTTCATTGACAGTTGAAACTTGTCATAGCTAATTTGCATAACGTTGAGCAGTTTTTAACTTCTTTTAGTCGCACTAGTCGCTCCAAATTACATTGCTTCAGTAGAAAATCAAGTTCTTCTTAGTGCGCTTTGGTGCTCTGGTGTAGTCAGTGTACCAAAGCCTGACTTTAGTTTCACACTGACCCAAATGTGTGACATTTTACATGAAATCTACTCTGGAAACTGATTAGTGGTCAGCAAAGACACCCAGCCATGTTACCAAGCTTAAGTTACCTCTGAGAAGCCAAAAGTCTGCAATGCTGTGAAGTGTGAGTGTAGGTGAGTCAGAGTGACTGGTTACTAAAGTAGCGCCATGAGTCCTGTGAGTCATATGGTGAAATCAGTGTGAAGGCTCTACTGCCACTCCACTCAGCAGGCCCTGAGAAAGTGAATCATGGAATAGCTCCCCGTGATGTGACGGTTATTATGGGAAGACTAGCACCAGAATAGCACAAAGTGGAGAGCTGCACTTTCTGCTGTTGGGATGTTCGATCGTGCCGTATCAGACAAATCTCCTCTGGGATGTTCTTTGGGTTTTAATGGTATGTTGTGACTCATATCTAGTCGATATCAAATGTTTTCCCCCATTTCACTGATCCAGACCTCCTCAGTCTCGTCAGAAGTTTCTCTTTGTGTAAGCACACTGAAAATAGCTCAGGTTTATTGTAGTTTGAAGAGATACTTCAGTGGACAATAACAATGCATGATGGAATGGTTCTACCTGAAAGATGTGGGGGAAAAAGTGTCAGGGCAGGAAACAAATACTGAACTCCCAAGAACATTTATAGACACACCTCATACATTTAGCAAGTTTCTCAGATTGTTCTACGGAAGTTAGACATGATAAGTTTGTTTGTGTCCTAAGAAAGGTTAAAGCGTGTAAGTGTTGATGTCAGGAAAACTATAAACTATAAAACTATAAACTATAAAACTATAAACTATAAAACTATACTTATTTATTATTCTTATGCTGTCATTGCCATTTTTGCACAATTCAATGTGTGGATAGAGAATTATAGCCTGCTGTTTGCATAATCAACCAGAAAACACAATCCAACTCTTTATGCTTCTGTTCTATGGAAGTCAACCAGTCTATGATCAAAGTCTGCTGCTTGTTGTCATAAACAGTGCCGCCCCAAAACATTTCAGAACTGAGCTACTTAGCAGAGTTTACAACAGATAGATATTTCCTTTGCCTAAACGTGGGCAATCTTTGGAACAGAATTTAACCTCATTACTCTCGAGCAAGTCCGGTGCAGGTGGAACTAATGGATGTGTCTGGTTGTCTGGTTTCCACCCTCCACCCTCCCTCTTCCAAGAACAAATTTTATTTTTAATTACAACTTTCTACATATTCTCAATAGTACTTCCATTTATACTTGTATTATGTGTAGAAAAGGGTGGTGTCATTTAATACCAATTAATTAATTAATACCAATACCTCAATCATAAGATATAGGCCGAGTCAGCCGATTAAATGAGCTACTTATGTTTAACACGTGGAAGATGTTAATTCTGATGGCCTCACCTAACTCACGGTAATGGATATCCAAAAGACACATCTAATTTATTAGAAACAATACTTAATGGAGGATTTGTCTCCTTCTATGCTGTTGTCACAGCCGTGGATAATGAAAGTCTTTAAAATAGATTTAGCCTACTTGCTTTATAGGGCTGCTGCCCTTAAAGTTCAGGGTGCTGCAGCTCCCTCAGCACCCCTACTTCCAGTCTCTCTGAGGTGCAGTCTGTAGGATTTAAAGGTGTTCTATTACATTTCTTGTCATATGCAGAACATTAATAAAGTTCAAATTCAAATTTGATACATGCTGCAGCTTTAAGCTACGATAAAAGATTCAGAGGTACAGATGATAGAATTTAATTAGAAACGCAAGGTGCTTTGGGAAAAGATAATACTGTGCTCTCAGCATCTCAGCACCGAGGGCTTTCCATACAAAGTCCTAGTGGCACTAGCCAACCCGCTCACTACCTCTGCTGATATTCAATCGGCCCAATGCTGTCAGCTTTTACAGTTTGCTTTCATCAGTTGGCAGTTTGTTTTATTAGAGTTAAGAATGGCTCTGCTCCACCTGCTTTTATCACAAAGGACATGTTTAAGACGCCTCTGGGAGAGACCAGCACCTGGCTTTGGGCTGCTATAACAGTATAACAGAACCATATGGAACTCTCCCACTCATTGGGTGTTTCTGTGCTCCTAAATTAATTGTTCAACAGTACTGGTTACTTTAGGACTACATTACAACAGTGGTATATAGTAAAAAATGATTTTGTGTTTGGTGTTTTTTTACAATTGTTTATAAATTTAGCACATCTATTTCATGCGAGTCTTACTACTGTTTTCCTTCACTGTTTGCTTAACCATTGGAGGGACACCTGGTGAGGGATTTGTGATACTTTAGGTGCTTTAAGCCACTCATCAAATGCAGATTGGGCCTCTTTTGCTGAGAGACATTAGTGGCATACCTCAATGCTGCCAGTAAATGCATCTAAAATGGTGCATGGGCAACTTCAGTGGTTCTGATGGCCTGTCAAGGCTGGAGCTCAACAATCATAGTTTCACTGCTCGGTTTGTGCATAATATGGCCGCTGATCCTGACCTTAAACACACACACACACACACACACACACACACACACACACGCAGAGAGAGAGAGAGATCCACAACAAACACAAATCTCATACACCCACACCCACACATTCACATTTGCACACATCACATCATAAGAAAGAATTTGTTTTGCTGTCAACAGTAGTGAACACATGCCTACATAAATTCTAATGTAAATTCATCACAGTTCACTTGGCTCAATGCCCAAGTCTAAATGAAATTGGCTGGCGTGGGTTGTTACTGTGCTGTTTGCATTTGTTCCACATTATACATTCCCTCTCTGCATTGTAGATTTGGACATGGGCTGAATATTGACGTGCATCACAATGTCTTTTCCTTCATGACAATCTGAAAATAGAGACATCTATTACAATCAAGTATTAAATTGCACAAGAAAAAAATACCTGTTGGGTTCTGTTGATGTTTTAAAAAAAATCAAAATAAAATAACACTCATAAAAACATGACTTGTGTCATATTGGTCGATAAAACCATTATATAGTTACAAACTGAAGTCTGTTTTGGGTACACATGCCCATTTCTTGATAGAGAAATATTGATCTTCAGAAAAAAAAAAAAAAAAAAAATCAAGTCAAGGTTGCACACATAGCTCTATTAGCTGAGATCAGCAGAAAGCGCTGCTTCAGCGCCTGTGTGGTCATGGCTACAGCCAATCACTGTGCCTACAGCAGACGGCCTACAATCATGAGAGTGCAGAAGCTGTTTTGCCAATCTGATCTGGAGGAAAAAGCTAGGCGGGGAATTACTGCCCTCTACAGTAATCCAACTGATGGTCTCACAGGAATGGACTGAAACGGTAGCAGAGGGCTTGTCAAACAGTTTTCGGAGTTTGGACAGTGTGACCAGTGCTTCCCAGGCCAAGCAGAGATGCGCTTGACCCTGCTGGAGCAGTCATCAGTGCCAAATCATCATATGGTCAGGTCATTACGTTGTATGTGGTCTAGGAAACTGTCCGCAGCTACTGTGCTGCTACTGAAGGCGGTAGATTTTGTCTCAAGACAGACACAGTTTTTAATTTTCCCATTTCTCTGTCTAACCCACTGTTTCACTCTCTGACACAGACTCACACACAAACAGAAACACACACTGATACATAGCTCTCTGTGGTCCCATTGAAAGTGCCCAAGAGCTCTTATTCCCACACATGGTGAAGCCATCAGTGTCCTCCAAGTGGACACGTGCTCTCTCTCTCTCTGTCACACACACACATGCATGCACATACGCACACACGCACGCAGACACACACACACACACACCACACACACACATACGCACACAGCAATGTTGCTTAATTTATTTGTTCTGAATGTCAGTCTCTGTCCGTCACTGTATTTCTCACTATATCCACATACTTTTAAAATATTCTGAGGATCAGCGGATCTGCTTTTAAAGACCACGTGAGATTATGATACAGAACCAGAATGACCATAACCACCAGGGTCAAGTGTGATCAGATACAAAATCACACCCAGAGGGAGCGGGAGAGAAAGCAGTACTTGTCTGGTCGCATGTGGACACCGTGTCAGCAGGTCAGACTTTACTATTTGAATGTGTGTGTGGGGACTGTCATTGTGCTCTGACACCATTAAACCCTGAGCAGAAGTTTACTAGTACAGAAGAAACCCAGAGCGGAGGAAAATGTACAGAAAAAAAGAGAAACAAACGATATCAGCAGGGAACCAATAAAACTCTGCTGTAAAACCAGCAAGTAAAATTCTGCCTGTGTGTTACTGAAGGCTACCCATTATACTTATGTTGATTGCTGACGCATGAATTTATTGTCCAGGGTCAATAGTGCTTTCTTGTTATACCTCTGCTTGTTTTACCTTATAAGGTTTTGTGATATTTCTAGTGCAGCATATTTCTCTACAATTAAAACCTTGAAAGTAACTATTATTAAATTCAAACATTATACATATTGTTGGGTGGTAACAGTGTAATAAACACTTTTTATTACATTGTAATTGCACTAAAGAATGGCCTAAATATTACATCTGTGACCCCCAACAGCAAGTACACAAACTGTACCAGAGAGAAGGGAACTGTACAGGTTTTAGAGGAGAGAAGGAAACAGATGAGCATTGAGTAGATGGAAGTAGGATAAGTAAACAGAATAGAGGATAAGATGGGGAAAGTCTTCAGGGAATTCAACAGAGTTCAGTTGAGTTTAGTTTAGATTTGAGGAGTGAAAAGAGATTGGCAATGTTTATAAAGGCTGTGTGTGTGTGTGTGTGTGTGTGTGTAGGAGGCTTTTTGTGTGTGAGAGAGATATTTGCATGGGTCTGTGTTTTCATTCTGTGACAACAAAATGTTGCCAATCCAGGGAAGACATTCAGTGTTTATAGAGGACAAAACAATGAGATTATGTGAACAGACTCGCATTGAACATAAATAAAAGCAACTGTTTAGTGTGCTTGCATTAATGTAAGCCAGATCTAACAGCAGTTAAGCAACCAGGTTACATTTTCTGTGTGTGTGTGTGTGTGTGTGTGTGTGTGTGTGTGTGTATGCATGTGTGAGAGGGTGTGAGAGAGAGTGTGGCCAGACCCCTGTGACCCTATTTTGAGGCATCAACCTAATAGAGACAGACTGAGAGAAACAGATCAATACAACTAAGTGACCAGCTGTGCAAGGAATCTGAAGCCCGCCCCCCATCACACACACACACACACACACACTTGTACTATATGATTCTTTTCACCTAACTCATATATATCTCCATGCATATGAAGATCTGGACACATCTGGATGAAGACACTTTAATTAGCACAAGAGATATCTCTCTCTCTCTCTCTCTCTCACACACACACACACACACACACACACACACACACTCACACACACACTCACATGCACACTCACACGCACACACACACACACACACGCGCACTCACACACACACACCACACACACTTACACACACACACACACACACACACACAATAGGTTGCGAGCCATTAGAGAAAATACCTGTTGCCCTCCACCCATATTCTTATATCCCTATTAGTACTAGCTCCCCCTTCGAATCTCATCTGATCTGAAGTACGCACACACACCGCACACACACACACACACCACACACACACACACCACACACAATTGCACACGTGCACACACACACTCTTTGTTCTTATTAAAAAATCTTCGTAAATGAGATTACGGAAAGAATGCTCACTAAAACTGACCTGTTTGTGTGTGTATGCGAGAGAGAGAGAGAGAGAGGTTGGAGTGGGCGTGTGCTGACACATCAAGGCTCGCTGCCACTTACGGATACAAAACAAAATGGAGAGTAATGGACGAGACTGTGGTCTGGGTCATGGCTGCACAATGAAGATGATGAACACGAATGTAGTGCAGCGAGAGGGGCCAGGTAAAGTAGGGATATTTTTTCCCCCCCAGATCCATTATGTAGCGGTAAATTAATATGGAGTTATGTAAAAAGAACATGACTTGCAGATGGCAGAAAGGGAGGAGAACTGAGCCAGAGAGCCCAAAACTTTTCAAGTCTTTTGAAGTTTCTGCCAATGAGGGCTTTGAGCACTCTCACAACTGTGGACACATCTTCTTGTCACCTGCACCAGTAGCCTCTCTGATTCACTATGACTGAATGCCAGAATATAAATTTGCCCTTGTTTTTAATGAATAATAATGTGTTTGAGCAAAAATAGCTAACACGTATTAAATTAACTCCACACTTACATTCTGGCAGCCACAAGGAGTGCCGGGTTTGTGCGGCAACAAAGGATTGAAGTGACATGAGATTAATCAAGGCATCAAAATATTTTTTCATTCCACTGAAGCATGTGTGAAACATATTTCTGAACAGGCTATGTCAAGAGTAAAACATTGCTCTATCTAAAACTGTGTGTGAGCATGTGTGTGTGTATGAAGGCACTAAGACGCATTGACTATAATGATAAACAGATTCAATTTCTCCATTATTTTTCCTATCAGTGCACTTCCCATGGTGCACTGGGACGAAAAGAGAACAAGAGGGTAAAAAACAGTTTCCCCCAAAAACGCAGCGATGTGTGATTTTTCCCAACATTTGGGATCGAATTTCACCACACTCATGCCCTCATCTGAAGACCAAGGCGACGAAAGCAGATCAGTATCTCTTGGCCACTCAGGCAAGTTCGCAACCCTGAGATGCTTTTGGCAGCCAAAATACAATATGATCTTTCCCAACACAATTTCCCCTCTGACATTCAGGGGAGTTTTTTTTCTTTTGGGAAAGTGCGAAAGTGCCAAGACTTATGTGTGAGGCTTGTTTTAGCCTAAGAGATGGAAAAAACATCAGAAAAAGAGTCAGAGTTCAATTATGGATGTCTGTGATTTGCCTGCTGACAGGGAAGACGATCGAGTTCGATCCAGTCAGTGTGTATAGTGATTATGTGGTCAACAGCCATGCCAAACCTCTCACTAGCAGTGTGGGAATGTCCAAAGTGGCTATGTTCTCACTCATAGATGATGTCAAATGATGGGGATCATTCAGAAATCCTCTACTGACTACCTGGGCCACACTCCATAACAGAGTAAACCTGACTTAGGCAAGGTATGTAGGACACACAGACACTTATGCATGCACACACACACACACACACCACACACACACACACACACACACACCACACACCACACACACACCACACACACACACACATATGGATAGCTATACAAATGTGAAATTAATACATGCACAAAGTTTTTCAAATGAATAAACGTGTACATACATTAACGTGACATGCATCTCAAGTATATTCCTACGACCACACACAAATGTCTGCATTTGAATGTGTGAAAGACTCACACGCACATACGCAAAACTAATAATTTCTAGTCTTTCTGTAGACTCTGCTCTGCAGGGCGGCATTTGTTCAGAGGATTGGAAACATCTGTGAATGGAACCAGCAGTGGTGCACATGTGAGAAAATGTGTGTTTCAGACTCAGAGACAAATGTGAAAAGGGAAGACACAAAAGGTCGTAACCATACATGCAATCCATGGTTTGGTTCAAAACTCACTTGAGCCACATTTTTCAGATTAAGTAAATGACACACACGTGTCTTCTGCACACTGGAGGTCCATTCCAATGGGTGCTTTTCGAATGCTAGGAAGGTGCCTTGATATCTACCAAGGAAGCACCCTTGACTTTAAGAAATACATGATGTTTAAGTTGGTTTTCAATTCAGTTTTTCTTGTGTACTCCACAAAATTCATAAAAAATATAATAGGTAAAAATATATCTGTGTGTATATCTGTCCATGATGTAAAAATCAAAATTAGCCTAATCAAGAGAAGTGCTCTGAACAGCTGTGGGATCAAAGCGTAATATTGTCTGGGCAACATCTATGCAAACATGCATGCAGAGGTGCACAAATGTGAATACACTGTATGTGAACTGTAAAGACTGCCTGGGTTAAAACACGCCAAACTTGAAGGGAGGCCACACTGTAGCGTACAATTAAATACTATTTATTCAGATAAAGGTAGAGAGAGTCATGAATAAAGTAAAGTGTAGTGCAATAGGTCTAGGGGTAGTAAAGGAACAAAATCAGTGCAATGGAGATAGGAGGAAATCTCCAAAAGGGCTGCAGGTCGGGATTGAGTTTCCAATGAGCTCTCCACATCGGAGCAGGTAAAGAATGAGTCAGAGAGAGTCACTCCGTGGGACATCCAGCCTGCTTATGGCCTCTCCAATTAACTCAGGCGCCACCCCTGTACTCCCAGTGATGGTGGAGATCCACTGGTCTGGTCACATCAAGTATAACACGTGTCGTGACTTGGTTTTTTTTTTTTTTTAAATAGTGCCGCATAGCTCCGTCACGTCAGAAGTTGCGCTCTGCTCAAATGTATGTAAATGAATCCGTCAAGCGCGACACCATTTACTAGCGAAAGCAGAGTGTTGTACTTGTGCAGCAGATATTGACCAGTCAGTAGCAGCAAAGTAAAACTTGAAATGAAGAGGCTTTGCGATTGTCAGTGGATCACTACTGTAAAACAGACAAAGCACACAAGAGTACTAAAGGGGCAAAACCCCAAAGAAAAACCCGCTGGGTCGTTATAGAATAAATTATTCCCATCAACTAGTTTCCTTATGTCCTATGTTAATCCATCCCCCTCTAGCGAATCAATTTCTATTCACAATAGATCATTGAATGCTAATTTCAAATGTTTCTAGGTCAGGATTCCTTATTTAAATATGTGAAATGTGCATTAAACCCACAGAAGCCCAGTGAAAGAAATGGACAGAACCACTCTGTGAATTGTCTTGGTCATTGCAAATTGATATTAATGGCTTGTCTTGTTGCATGTTTGTGTAATGTTAGGATCTTGAAAATTGTCCAATTATGTAGGGGAAGCTGTCGACCCCTCAGTTTCAAGAGATAATGGAAGAGGCGGCATCAGTGTACCAGGACTGGGACTTACTGTTAATTTTTTATTGCTTACCTTTAAAAGTCTTACACACACACACACACACACACACACACACACACACACACACACACACACACACCAGCATACACAACAGTGGCAATAGCAGTGCATATGGTGCATAAGGAAGCAGGGCATATTGTGAACTAGTGCACTGCCTCTGTTATTTTTCAAAAGTTACAAGGAAGCAATTACCAGCACCAGCTGCTGGAACTGGTATGCCACTGTTAGAGACTCCTTCTCCTCTCTTCTTCTTTCTCTCTCTCTCTCTCTCTCACACACACACACACACACACACACACACACACACACACACACACACACACTTTCTCTCGCTTACTCAGGTGCCAGGACTGCCGCGGGGTGCCAGGAGAGACGCGTGACTCAGCTCTGCCAGGCTCAGACAGGCACGATGCCAGCACCAGAACCCCCCACTGCCCAGTCACGGCCATCCCCACCACCCACAGCGAGCGTGAGTCACAGCGGGTGGGGGGGTGTAAGGAGAGAAAAGAATGAAAAAATAATCAAGCAGAAAATCAACTGACTGATGAAAAGAGCAGGGAGGCAGATAGACAGACGGAGGAGTTTAGAGCAAAAGAGAGCCAAAGAAAAGAGATGAGAGCAAATCTGAGGTGGAAGAATACTGCATGAACAGGGTTGTTTTTTGGATGGGTGGCGTGAAATCAAAATTGGGGGGTGGGGTGTGTGTGTGTGTGTGTGTGTGTGTGTGTGAGGGGGGGGGGGGATGTTAGCTGAGGCACCTCCACTCTCATCACTGACAGCCTTTTGCACTATAGAACTTCTTTAGCCTAATCTAACGTGGAATAATTCATGAGTTCAGTAAGACCTTTATCATCCTGCCTACTACTCTCTCTATCTCTCTTCTTCTCTCCCTTTCTCAGTTAGACAAAATGAATTTTCATGTCACCAGAATATCTAAGAACACAGCAAATATTATTATGGTGCTGAGACTGCAGTAAGCACTTGGGTGGGTATACTGGTGGAAACTGACAACTGTTTTTATAGAGAAAATGATGGCCAATTTCTGGATACAATCACACGGCAGGCATTTCTTGCATGTGTACGAACCAGCAACACAGTCAAACCAGTAAAACAGTGAAACACTTCTCAGAGGCACGAAGAAGAAACTCAAGGATTAGTGTGACGTTCTCCTCCCTCTTTAATCCTTCTCAGAGGATGAGTCACCATTTTACTGAATTCATGTTTTTTTAATTAGAAATTAAATTTGTAAGTCGAAAGATGATCAGATATGGGTAGTTTGTACATTTATCATTTCAGGACTTCCTAAACCAGCTTAGGACCTCTTAGAGCCTAAAGACGTTTAAAGTGCGTGGTCTCTTGGGTCCAGCCATTTAATGCACTTCCTGAACAGGTGTCAGAGTCAGGAAACAAGGATTTACTGAAAAAGATGGGAGATACCTTAAGGGTGACACATTTGTCTTAGCTGTTTTACTTTGGGTTAAAGGTCATTAAATAATATGCACCACCTGCCTGTGATAAAGCTTAATACATACGCACTCACAAACACACGCACACGCACACGCACACCACACACACACACACACACACACATTCAGGCATACAGAGAGAGAGAGAGGGGAGAAAGAAAGAGAGTGAGAGAGAGGGAGCAATACACAAGCAGAGCCACATACATTACAAATGAACACATGCAGACCGTCAGTGGATATATAACAGCATGAGCTATAACAAACAGTGGGCTAAACTATGTGAGCTATGGGGGATATTTTCATTTTGAAGGTGTTGTTTGACTGGCACTTCTGGTATCCCGTGTGTATCTGGTATTCTCTCTCTTTTCTCTCTCTCTCTCTCTCTCTCTCACTCTCTGTCTGTTTCTCTCTTTCTCTCTCTGTTTCTCCCTCTCTCTCTGTTTCTCTCTCTCTCTCTCTGTATTTGTGTGTGGGCAAGGTGTCGTGCAGAAATAGCCACCTGCTTCACTTACCTCATCTCTTAGCTTACTCTGTGTTTTACAGCTAGATGGAGTCTGTATCCACAAGGTCTGCACCCCTCCCCCAACACACACACACACACACACACACTCATACACTCTCGCTCACACACACACACACACACTATATCTCTTTCTTCATCCCTCCATGTCTCTCTTTAACCTTTCTCCCTCTACCACTACCCAGGGCTCTCAGTCTATGAGTCACTAAGCCTGGCCTTTGACAACACCATAGGAGTTCTCACTTTAGTTTGCTTTGTGTACACAAATACTCTCCAGCAAACACACACATATGAACACACACACACACACACACACACACATTGGGTAGTCATTTCTCACTACAATTCAAATGCTCTGGTCCTATCTCATTAACTGTGTATTTTGGTTATGTGTGTGTGTGTGTGTGTGTGTGTGTATATGTGTGTGTGTGTGTACCAACTCAAAGTCTTGAATTCCACTTTCATCCCTGAGTTTATTTACTTAAAGGCCATGTTAGGCCGAAGGATTGCTACACCATGGGGTGCAGGATAATTGAGCCCAGAGGAAAAAAAATGTGTTCTTGATATGTAATGTGTGTGCATGTGTGTGTGTGTGTGTGTGTGCATGTGTGTGTGTGTGTATGCGTGTGTGTATGTGTTTTGTTTTCTGATTCATCAGGTTTCTTGCAGGCAAGTCTTCCCTCTCTCCTTCCATTCACCTGAAAGGAAAATAAACCCCCAACATGAACAAATCTTTTTTTTTTACCTCAGTCGTCCACTTCTCAGTACAAAGCCCTCAGGTTTGATCATACCACACACACACACACACACACACACACACACACACACACACTGCCCCACTTTCTCTCAGAGCGCCCCTCAGGATGTAAATCAGATGGCCGTGAATAGAAGTAACGATGCTGAACACTGCATGGAGGGTCCTTTTGATTGGTAGAGATTAAAGAAGTGATAAATCACAATCATTACTGAGAGAGAGGGGTGGGGGAGAAGAGAGGAGGAGGGTGAGGAAGCAGAGGACGAGAGAGAGAGAGAGAGAGAGAGAGGGAGGGAGGGAGGGAGAGAAGGTGGAAGGTGTAATTAGGGAAGAGTGCAGATTGGATGGATTATGGGGGCCAGCGGTGAATCTGGCCCACCTTCCCAATCCGCCGAAAAAAGTCAAATGGCCACAGACGGCTCTATATTAAAACCCGACACGCGGTGCATCTAATCTATCGAATGACCTCCCAGATTGAGCGTCCTCTCTCCCCCCTTCTCTCCCCCTGTTCCCCCGTGCTAATGCTAATCAATTAGCGTGGCGTAAGGGGCCACAGGTCACCCTTACATCATCTTAGGGAATTAGATCTTCATCGTCCCCTTGACTGCGCTCCATAAATATCACGCAGTCAATGCTGTGGGGTCTTGAGGAGGGGGGGCTTAAAAAATGGCCCCATGTTTGGGGCGCGACCATCGCTACAATCTGCCCCTGCCCCTGGTTTTACCCCTGGCTGGCTCTGCAGAGTAATTTTCCATCGGAAATGATCACGAGCTAATGAGTCGTCCCAGTATGAGGAAACACGTTACGGGACGCTTGCATTCCTGACTGGGTTTAGTGAAAATCCAGTTAGGACACCAGTAAATAGGAGATTGCGATGTGTTTGTGTGTGTGTGTGTGTGTGTGTCTGACAGAACAAAAAGAGAAAGAGACTTGACTCCTGTGTGTGTGTGTGTGAGTATGTGTGTGTGTATGCGTGTGTTTGTTGTGTGTGAGGGGGAGTATGTGTATGGTATAAGAACATAGCTATAATGGAAAGAGGGTTAGCCAGCCCCTTACCACTCGGTAGGGATAAATCCGTCTGTAATATATTTCCCAGCCAAAACCCCACACACATGGATATGATCAGCAGTCAGCAATCCCATCAACCCCACACACTGAGTACATGTCTACAGAGAGAGAGAGAGAGAGAGAGAGAGAGATAAAGACAGATAAACATAGAAGGATGAAGAGATGAAAAACTGTCCATAGGATTTTTGGACTATTTTCAGCAAAATGTGCTGTATGACTTTAAACAGATCCCACAGGTAATGATATTGAGGACCGTGGGAAGAGGGAAAGAAAGAGTGAGGTTAACGGAAAATAAAAGAAAGTGAGAATGAGAATGAAAAGAGAGAGCAGGAGGAGAGGGAGAGAGTTGGAAAAGAAAACATTTTGATTCTCCTCTTCTGAAAGAAGTGTAGAGAGTATAGCCGATCAACATTTTGTGAGCCCGAAGACATCTACAGCAGGGGTCAAAAGGGGTCAACTGAAACAAGGACGCCTCTTTTACAGGGATCAACCAAAACAGTCGATATTGCGCCACCTCATTCTGAGAGGTCAGCCAATGTCACGTCAAGCATCTTCAAAGGACGCGTAGCGTTTATGAAGACTGGACCGAGTACAAGCATGAAGTGGTTGAGCACCAGGTCACCCAATAAAAACCTAGAAAACGTTCCTTTTTAATTTTATTACGTTTACGAATTTAAACACTAGGGGACGAAAAAAAAAAAAACTTGATTGCCGCCTTGACGTTCTGTGTTCTCTGTTGAGTTTTCACAGCTTCATGCTCACCGGTTTCACGAATTCAGAAAAGCGTTTCGCAGAACCTCAGTGTGGAAAAGATCCAGATGCCTTGGCATGCATATGCGGATCAAACCGTTTTGGCCCAGTACTGTTTGTGTTGCACTAATTGTTCCAATGCCTGCCTTACCGCCAGAGTCTGATGTTTTTATGCGCATGCCTTTGAGCTGCGGCGAGGGACGCCACAGTCAGGCTGGTCTGTGGGGAAAACATTTCCCAGCATGTGTATGTTTGGGACATGGAGTTTGGAGGAGTCTGTGTGGAGGTGGCTTGTGTGTGTTTGTGTGTGTGTGTGTGTGTGTGTGTGTGTGCGTGTGCGTGCGTGTGTGTGTGCACGCATGAGTGTGTTTGTGTGCATGGAAGGGGAACAAGTTAGACAGTCATCCATCATTTTTAAGTACCTGTCAATATAGAGTTCAATCTGTGTGTGCAGACATACTAAAGAACACATACACACACACACAAACACACACACATGCATACACACATACACAGCCTCACAGAAAAAGAATAATTCAAACAATTTGTCTTCCTAAAACTGAAGACAGGAGCTGATGTATTAGTTTTGACACTTTTTAAAAGCTGACAGAAAATATGTATGTGAGCCCTAAAACAGCCCAGCAAGAAAGACAAACATGGATACTCAAGATGTCATGATTGGACAGAGACAAAGACAGAGAAAGAGAGGGACAAAGATCAAGTTCAGTTGGCCGGACGGTAATTGTGAGTTGTCAGTTGATCTCCACAAGCGGTCATCGTCGTCCATCGCAGATCTGTCACCTGACACAGTCCACAACAGCTGTCGGGAGGCCCGCGACAGACCAGTGAAGAGGGAGGGAGTGCGGATCGATTTCCTCCACACAGTGTGAAAACGAACGAGAAAAAATATATGGATTCCACATCTGCCATTCCCTAGCCTAGTTCTGTAACTGTCTGTGCCTCTGCTCCCAACCAGTGTTTTCTCCCTCATTCCACTCTCAGCTCTGTTTGAGAAGGCAATGTTCACAGAGGTCTGCCATCCTCTCGCTCACTAGCACCCCTCCCATGGGATACGATACAGAAGCGTCTGGTTGATAGATGGCACTTAACACAGTATCATCTGTCGGGTTGGGAGGGGTGCACGGGGCACAGATCAAAGGGAGATGGGAGCAAAAATACACTTCCTCACATGGACCCGCAGGGTTCCAGGGTACAAAGAGCCCCGAGACCCCCCTCCTCTCCACTCCTCCCCCAGGGGAGACAGAGAAAAGAGAGCGGGAACAGAGAGGCAGAGGACAGAAGGCTTGGCTGTGAGGGACAGGCAACACATATGGGTGATAGAACGAGGAAGCCTTTGAGGGGGAGAGAGAGGGAGAGAGAGAGAGAACATGAGAAATGGAGAGAAATGTGCAGACACATTATAATGTATAATGCATGTAGAGTTGTATTGTACTTCCATCTTACACACTCATAAATGACAGACACCCTCAGAGTGTCAGTTATCAAATACACACACACACCACCTCCCTCACAGACTTATCCTGTTTCAGGCACCTATTTATCAACTCTAACTTTCTTATCCCCTCGAGATCCTGACCTAACAGGTTAGACATGGAGCAATGGGAAGGAATAGCATAAGAAGTATGAGCAGTGTGTGTGTGTGTGAGACTGATGCTCTAAAGACAATAATGTTTCTTTTTTAAAATACTGATAAACAACAATAGCTGATAAACTTGCAGAGAAACAGACAAAGGAGTGATAGTGATGGGAAATGTATGGGAGAAGAGAGAAAGAGAGAGACAGAGAGAGAGAGGGAGAAAGAGGGATGAAGAGGAGAAGAGAGAACCCCATGGCGTTTCATTGAAAGGGAAATTTCAATCGATTGCTAAGCGGCGGATTAGATTACAAATTGAATTTGCGCCGGCCGGCTTCTCCCCTCTTTATTTCCTCACTGCCCCCCAGTGCGACTCCTCTCAGGCCCTGTTTGCGCTGGCCTTTGCCTGGGTAAGTTAATAACCGGGGGCCCATGCCCGACACGCTCGAAAATAGAGGTCCAAATTGAGTCATTTGGACAGGAATTGCTCTGACATGTCCAATCAATCAATCTCATGGAGAAAAAGAGAGACTTAGGGAGAGAGAGAAAAGAAAGACTGAGAGAAACAGAGAAAGAGAGATACACAAAGACATTCAAAGATAAACATATCTCAATGTTCTCTGTGTTTTCTGCCAGACCAAGACTCATCCTTCCAGTAACTTTGCAAGTTCTTAGCTAGAGAAACAAACAGTACATAGTGCCTTTATTAACTTATTACCATACAAAATCATCTACTGTCTAATTAGCAGTCATTGGCTTTGATCATTTCAGTCAGTGCTGTAATACACAAACTAACATCGAAATGAAAACAGTGTACATGAAGAATTATTTCTGGATTCAGCTGTGTGGCTCATGTATTTGAGCTATTAGAGTGGTAAAAGCAAGGCTATCAAGAATGAGGGTGTGCAGTAAATGGCAGGGTGTTTTGTGTGTGTTCGTGTGTGTGTGTGTGTGTATGTGTTTGTGTACACACAGTAAGGTGGAGAGAGAGAGAGTGTATGTGTGTGTCTGTGTTTGTGTTTGATGTGCCAGCGGGATGTAAGCAGGCCTGGGAGTCACCCCTCCAGGACCCATGCGACCTTTGCGGCAGGCATGGTTCCCCTCTAATGAGGCACACACAGCC
>PYXC01002370.1:5090000-5117500 GCA_015244755.2 Tenualosa ilisha
AGTGTAAGACAACAACACATGTATACTCACACCTACAGAGACACACACACACACACACACACACACACACAAGTACATACACACATGCTCGGAGCCACACAGACATCTGTGTCTGCATCACAAAGCTATGACAACTCCTCAATGCCCGTGCATGTGTGGGTTATTCACCTTGTTATTCCGGGTGACAAAAGCACTGGGATGGTAGCGCCGCAAGCTATCAAAATGACCAGATGTTTCCAATGCAAACCAAAGTGAAGCCAATGAATGAGCGCTAACAAGGTTAGCACGGGGATAAGATAAGACAGACACAGCACTCCACTGAACCTGTGATTTGCCATAGCCTAAGTGAGATTAGAAGGCCATATGGAGATCATACTGGAACGTGACAACTGTTTCACATTCACAGTGCCACATCATCTTTGGCCTGCATCTGGAGTTTATCAATGCAATGCTGCATTGAAGCTGAATCACTCTCTTGTTGCTCATTGTTCTTTATGGTATTTGGATCCATTGTTTTTAGGGGAAAAGTCACTTATGGGCTTATGGCTGGTAACACGGAGAATGACAGACAAAATGAGACTAGTTAATGGTCATAGACATAGAAATCACAACGTGTGTGTGTGTGTGAGTGTGTGCATGTGTGTGTGAGTGTGCATGCGTGTGTGAGTGTGCATGCGTGTGTGTGTGTGTGTGTGTGTGTGTGAGAGAGAGAGAGAGAGGGACTATATCTATGATTCTTAGAAAAGAAAGGGCAAGCTCAGTGTAAGAGGGTAATCAGTGCCAAACAATGCAGCGTGGTCAGAGAGTGGTGGGGAAATGTGTGGTGTACAGAAGTCTAATCAGACAGGATGAAGCAGATGCTTTACTAACGCGCATCAGTGAGGCAATCTGGAGAGTAAGTTTGAAAGTTCACATGAGAAACAGAGACAG
This sequence comes from Tenualosa ilisha, assembly GCA_015244755.2. NCBI lineage: Eukaryota > Metazoa > Chordata > Actinopteri > Clupeiformes > Clupeidae > Tenualosa > Tenualosa ilisha. The sequence continues at coordinate 5,090,931 of PYXC01002370.1, forward strand.
AAATAGAGAGAAAAAGAGAAGAAAGAGACAGAAAGAGAAAATAGAAACAGAAAGAGAGAGAGAATAATGGTCTAAAACTCTAACCAAAGCAGACATTGGGACTGTGAGTTTGGAGCAGAAGCAGCTGTGTTGCTCTCTACACAGGGGGGTGATTGCAGTGGCAGGAGAAGGAGGAGGAGGAGGAGGAGGAGGAGGGAAGGAGAAGGAGGTGATAAATTATACATTCACTAAATTAAACCATCCAGAGCTGAAGAGGAGAAAAAATGAGGAGAAAGAGGGAACAGTAATGACGATGAATACAGACCCAGTAGAAGAGGAGGGTGGATGTGGATGAAAGCAGCAACAGGAGAAAGTAAGAGAGGCTATAAGGAAGAGAGCATGAGAGAAAGGAAGAGAGAATGAGTGAGGAAGAGAAAGATAGAGAAGAAGACATAGACTGAGAGAAATATGATGATGATGAGTCCAGTCTGTGGGTTTGGCCATGGTGCTTTGGGGAGAACTTTTGGAATGTGTGAGGTGGTAAATCTTTCTCCTGGATCCTTGATGAGAGAGGGATGAAGGAAGCCGAAAGGAAAGAAGGAGGAAGGGATGAACATCTTTTTATCATTTGCTGTCTTTTTTCGGCACAGTAAAAACAACTACATGCTCAGAGCGGCTCAGAGCAAGAATAACACTGGGAGGGTACTGAAGTGAGATGGAGGGAGGGAAAGTACATGTCACGGCCTCATTCACTTCATCACTTAAATATCTGCAAAACAAGCCCTTATACACATCTCATTTACCACAACAGTTCTTCACAAACAAACAAAATAATGCTAAAGGCAAAATTTGTACATACTGAATTCTTTAACCAATTTACATTACAATTAGCCTATGTCCACACTACAATCTATATCTCTGGATCTGATCTGAAACAACAGTTCAGAAAAACCACTGTGGAAAAGCTAAAACGTCAGCACAGAATCAAACCCAGGTCTAACTCCGTCTTATCCTGTTAAACTGTCTCTGGTCTTGTCCTTCAGCAGCTATAGTATTGGCCATAATCCCTCAGCCCTCGTCCAATCACAGCCACCCAACTGAATTGATTAGGACTGCAGGGGTTATCTGGTGATCTGCTGGAACAACTGCATGGGGTGACCAAGTTCATGCATGTCTGTGAGTGGTGTTATTCATTAGGTGGTGTGGAGAAGAGAGGAGAGGAGCGGAGCGGAGCAAGGCAGATCTGCTGGAGGGCTTCGAGGGTGGGATGGGTTGGGGCTTGGAGAGGCTCTACGCGGCCTGAGTTAAACTGAACCAGAGCGTCGTCATAAAGCTCTCAGCCCAGAGGGATGAGATTAACTCATACCCCATACGGACACCCTTTCCACCCCTGCACGCGCACGCATATACACACATGTGCTCTCACACACACATGCTCACACACACGCTCAGATATGCATGTGTGTTTCCCTTTCTCACTGATGACGATTTATGTGTTGATGAGAGAACTTTAACACTCTGTCTCAACTGGTGGGGAAACTACCGGTATTTGATGAAGAATATGGAAACATCAAACAGGTGTGTGCTGTGTGTGTGTGTGTGTGTGTGTGTGTGTGTGTGTGTGCGTGTGTGTGTGTGTGTGTGTGTGTGTGTGTGTGTGTGTCTGTCTGTGTGTGTCCAGTAGGGTTAGAATATTAACATGTGGATCATGTGCACAGTGTGTGTGTGTGTGAGTGTGCCATGGCGAATATTTCTCTCTATAGAAAATGTTCCTCTCCTCTTTCTTCTTCTCCTTGCTCTCTCTCTCTCTCTTTCTCTTTCTCCCTCTCTCTCTCCTTTTTAACTCTCAGAGGAGAGCTGGTGGGAGAATTCTTGGCAGACGCTGCTCTGGTCAAAAGCATTCGGATTACAGTTCACTCTCATATTCATAAATCTGTAGCCCTGCCCCAAAACAAGTGAATCGGCATGTAATATCTCCACCATATGTGCATAACGCACAACTCAGACAGTGCACTCTGCCATGTGAAACTATGCTACGAATCCCACTGGCATGCACTCGGTAAAAATAAAGATCTCATTCTGTAAGTCACCGTAAATCGTTTCAAGAAATATGATGTTTAATGCGGGCTGTTATGGGTTTGGCCTAAGATAAATGCATCCTGTGCATCGATTCAATGTGGCTGGTGGGACTATGCTGTAAAGCACTGGACTTATCAGTGATTCTCTCTCCTCATGGCTTTCAGGAATGAGATCTGTTTGGTCCATGGGGTGTGTGTGTGTGTGTGTGTGTGTGTGTGTGTGTGTGAGAGAGAGAGACAAGGATCTGCTTTAGTGAGTATTTTATTTGTGTGTATGTGTTTGTGAGTATGCATGTTCCATCTTCTATGAACCTTGTGTGTGTGTGTGTGTGTGTGTGTGTGTGAGAGAGAGAGAGAGAGAGAGAGAGAGAAAGAAAGACAGAACAATAAATAGAAGGGCATGTTTAATACAGTTTGGGCATAAAAAAGGAAAAGGAAAAAAGAGAGAGAAAGAAAGGGAGAAAAGATTTGTGCATGGAAGCTCTTAATCAGTTGTGGCCTGTTGGCGATCATTCACAGTGATTGCTTTGCTTTTCTTAGAGCCCTTGCTGAGCTCAGTAAACAGGTTAATGAAGATGATTTTTTGCCTTTGATAAAGTGTCTGGGGCCTGCCAGAGGACAGCACTACCAACAGACAAAATCCAGGGGCAGATTATAGCATTTAAGTGACAAATTAGTTCTCGGCCGTTTCTCTCTCAAACATGCACACACAGATAGAGAGAGAGAGAGAGAGAGAGAGAGAGAGAGAGAGAAACATACACATCCATTTAGTCTCTCTCTTAAGCACACACACAAACACACACACACACACATACATACACACACACTCACAGACACATATCCCCCCCTCTCCCAAGCATACACACACACACACACACACACACACACTCACATTCTCACTCACTGTCTCTAAACAGGCTGCCTACGTCTCATTTTCGCAGGCCTTCCAGGCCACCCAGCTCCCAGATCACCATATCAATCTTTTACAGGCCTGCCCCCACCTTGCCTCCTCTCTCCCCCTCCTCCTCCTGGTCTGCACTGGCACTGATTAGCCAAACGTGGCAGAGTCAAGGTCTTTCATTCCCCACTGCTCAAGAGTGAGGAGAAAAATAAACAGCTCACAAGAAAGCAGCCATCAAAATGGTGGCAAGAAAATAAACCAAGAAACAGCCATTACCTGCTGCCTCCTTTGAGCTTTGGGAGGGGCCTGATGGGCTTTCTGTTTTGGGACTTTCTGGTTAAATCTTCTGTGTGTGTGTGAGAGTATGTGTATGTGTGTGTGTGCGTGGGTGTGTGCATGTGTGTGCGTGCGTGTTTGTGTCTGCTATGTGTGTATGTCTGTGTGTGTGTGTGTGTGTGTGTGTGTGGGTGTGGGTAAACAAGAGAGAGACAAACCAAGTGACACCCCCGTGGCAGCTACAATTTCATATCCTGTCACGAGGCGGGAAACCTGCTGCCCGGCCTGCCAATCAGAGTAGATCGTGAGACGGGCTTATTTAATGTGACAACACGACAGGGTTGACTGTCTCTCCAAACCCAATGGGGGGGAGTCCCTATTAAAACATATCCAGTGCTGACTAGCATGATGAGGAGAGACGTGGGGAATAATAATGTGTGTCCCCACAGGACAATGCCTCTGCAGCTCCAAGATCAGCACTCTCCCCCTGCGCTGAGGGAAACAGAGCCGCCTCTGCTATGAAGGCCTGCCTTACTGTGTCTGGAGGGGCACTGTATGTATGCTTTGAAATTCTCTGAGATTTTATGATTAATGGCAATAATATATTTCCAATATAAATACAGGAATAATAATAAATTAATTGCCAGTATAAATATGCCAGTATCATAATGATTGATTGTAATAAAGATAAGCATGGGAGATGGTGAGTGTTGGTTTCTCTTTGGACTTGAAAGTGCAGCGACTGACCCTCTCCAAATTCATCATGCTCCACAGACAGAGGTCAAAGGTTGGGAAAGCAGGGGCCAGGGGATCCGGACCTCCACACCGGTGAGGGCTCAGGGACTGAACTCAGGGCCCAGGTGGGGAGCCTCAGACCAGGGGTTGGGACAAGGTGTGGACGTCCCTGCTGAAGGAGGATAAATCACAGTGATGGATCAGGCATGCAGGGAAGGAGCCGAAACCTGAGGAGAGCGACTTCTGCTTAAGGAAAATAAAGTTTCCCGTCACCATGCCGACTGATGGCGGATTAATGATGTCATCGCTCTGTGGTCAATTTGATACATGAGCGAGAGAGAGAGAGAGAGAGAGAGACAGAGAGAGAGAGAGAGAGAGAAACTAAAGGTGGAAGCAAACCTTTCTCAAGTCTTGTAAACAACATCTCACAGATGAGGTGGCTAATCAGGCTGCATTTACATAGTGAATCACTGGTGTCACCCACCCCCCTGATAAAGTGAGCTTTAATAAACTGCCCTCTGTGGCTCAGGAGGTGCAGGCGGGCAGATAAAGAGGTCATTGGCTCTCTGTCTCAGCTGCCTTATGACGTCCTGTCAATAGATCAGCCTAACGGAGGGCAGAAAAACCAAGGTCTGCTTGGAGAGGTATAAATAAAGTTGTAATGGATCCCGTCATTCCTCACAGCCTATTAGAACATTTCAAAACAGGCGTCACCTTCATGCTTTATAAATGATCCGCAAGAGAGTCAAAAATAGGACTCAAACAGCACTTGGTATGGAAGATAAAATATTGTTAAAGTATGAGTCACTGTATAAATTATACTGTCTGCGTGCGACTGCATCTCTTCTCTGAGCGTGAGAGTGCAGGGGTAGAAGAATAAGAGAGAAAAAATTCACCCAGTCAACAAAAAGTGTAGTGTGGCAGTGTGTGTGTGTGTGTGTGTGTGTGTGTAAATGAGGGGGGCATACCAGGCCATCTTGTTAATGTAGACTGTTCTGAGTCTTATGTTGGACACAGTGAAAAAATCTGCTTCCAATGATGGAAATCCTTGTGGATTTATATTGTCTGACAGATTTATAAGTGTGTATTAATGCGCTTGTACGCTGTATAGATGATGTGTCTTTAAACATGTGGAATCAATTTATGAGTGTCTTTCCAGTTAAAACTAAGGATTCCCAAAATACTAACTGAAATGGAAACACTGGTGATACAAAGGTTTAGCGATGTTAGACATGTGATGACTTTTGTTACACAAATTGTACTTAACCATGTGACAGACTGCGTCCAGGTGGCGGGGTACCTGGCAACAGTGATGATCTTCCGTGGGGCTAAAGCTTACACAGACCTGTGAGGTACTGTCATTCCTCTTGATGAAATTAAAGTTTCTTAGTATCTGTGGCGGGTGTGGGTGTCTCACTGTGCTACAGCTGCTCTCATACCCCATGAAGCTATCTTGGAAAACAAGCTAAATAAATCTGGTTTACTCTGGATAAACTTTGCGTTTCCTGCATTGTGCAGACAAATAAACCATGCAAATCAAACAAATGTTTGTTGAACGGTGTATGTCTCTGCGTTTGTGTGTTTGTTTGTGTGTGTGTGGCCTGCAAGACGGCAAAACATCCGAAAATCCAGGAGGTGATAAATAATGAAAGTGCCCCCATGTACCTACTAAAGGTCCCATCATTCACCTGTACCATGACACCATCAACTTCCTTGAGCACTGTTTGTAATCTTTCACCACCGCCGTGATTAGCAATCAGGAAGTGTGTGGTTTTCGAGAAAGGCATCTCTGTGAGCGACTAGGATCTGTGTAAGCTCACGTAGAACTGGTGTAAGCAGAGAGAGCAGGGCAGAAGAAGTGGTCTGCTACCTTTCCCGGCGTGTTTAACATCACTTCTTTTCTCTGTACAACATGTTGTTGATATCCATCACTGTAAAGGCTGGGGGGGGCTATGGGGGGGATGGGAAGACAAAAGCGAAGTAGCAGGAGAGGAGGATATTTCTATTTCATGTGTAACAAAGAGTGCAGAAATGGAAGGAGGAAGGAAAGAGAAGGAAGAAAGAAAGACAGAAAGAATGAAAGAAAGAATCTAGAAACTGATGTAAGCAAGATGGAAATTTCATATCCTGTTCCGTAATCCTGAAGTAGACGGGTGGTAATCTTGAAGGCCTTACAGCTCTTGGTGGGGTTTCAAAAGGGGATCTGTGCTTGTGTGATGTGGTTGGGCACAGTCCCATTTTTCGATGGAGACGCTTTAACACTTGACACGGCAAGACTATGCAGTCTCTCCGCACACACAATCAGCCCTGCTGCAGAGTTTCACCCCCTGAAGCTAATCCTCCTAAATAGCTTCACTATGGATTTCTGATAAACTACTTAAATTATATTTACAGAGTTTAATTGCTCTAAATCCTTTGATTAAGGCAACTCTAGGCTGCACTATTATTGCAAATGACTAAATGTGTGCGTGAGGGTTTGGCTATGGGACACACCAGTAAGAGAGGAGGAGGAAAGAGAGAGAGAGAGAGAGAGAGAACAGAGAGAGATTGTTAACACACTGCTGAGCTGCCTTATGGGGCTGGGATTTGGCCTTAAATGGTGCTGAGGGCCAAAGGTTTGAGTTTAGACTAAAAGCAGGAGACACAGGGTCAGTGGAGAGGAACAGGCAGGCTGGGGTTAGGACACAGAGATAGAGACGAGCCATGTGGTAATAATGTGTTTCATCTGTATAATTCACACAGCCTCAAGGTCATGGCCTGAAAACGTTGTACACACACACACACGCAGAGAGAGAGATGGGAGTAATTGTTTTAATTTTCCATATGTCAGTATGTCTGTGCATTCTTTTTTCACTTTCACACACAGACATCTTTCTCATTCACATCTATGCAGTCTTCAGATTTCTTTCCTGTCAGACTTTTCTACCTGACATCTCACTATCACCTACAGACCTGGTGAATGGGCTCACTCACACCTACTCTCCCACTGTTTGTGAGTCCAGAGATGCAGGCAGCCATGATGGCCACCTTCTCTCTTTTCTTTCACTCCATCTGTTTTTCTGTACACCTTTTCATTTGACCTTTCTTGCTCTCTTTCTTCCTTTTCATGTTTCTCTTGCATTTCCCTTCATTCCCTCTTTTGCACTTCGTTCTGTTTAGTTGCCTTTCCTCAGAGTAAATAAATTCACTTGTGTGTTATCTGGCCCGGCGTGCTGCCTTCCCTCCCCGTGCCGACAGAAACCTGACGGAGCGCACAAATAAATAGCCCTGCCTGAAACCCAAATAAAGTAATTGCTCAGATCCTGACAGGCTCTTCCTGAGCACCGTGAGCCACTAAGAACCTGTGGTGAGAGACTTTTTTTTTTTTTTTTTTTTTTTTTTTTTTTAGGTATCCCACCCAGTGCCTGCTGAGAAAGAGGAAACCTGGATCAATCTGTTTTTTTTTTTCTCTCTCTCTCTCTCGCCATCTTTTCCTGTCACCTTAGCCTTGTTGAGGGCCAGGTGGGGGATGGGGGGAGGTGGTCTGTGCCTGAATGCACAGGCCAGTGGGCCTGTACCAACTCAGCCTGACCCCTACTTTTCTGTGGAGCCCCGTGGGAAAGCTCACGTCTGACATCCTCAGACGATCTCCAAGCAGCTTGAGGATAAACCACCATACCTACGAGGGGGTCTTTTGACCGTGACCTCACCTGAAACCTAAAGCTCAAACACTCATGTTGATGGCTCCTTCATCAACTCCACCCAGCACGGTTCGACCCATGTCTAACTCCACCATGCTGAGTAAGGCCTCGTGCTTTTGCACTTACTTCATGTCACATGGAGTCAGAGAACAGTACATATGGGAAATGTGTATACGTGTGCACACCACTGTTTATATGAAAGATTATGTGTGTGTGTGTGTGTGTGTGTGTGTGTGTGTGCGTGCGTGTGTGTTCATGAGAAGTTCATGTATTTTCCCTCTCTGCAGTAGGTATTGAAAATAAATCCTGAAGTGTATCAGGCTATACATACATGTACAGATTGAGTGTGTTACATGTACAGTTTGTGAGTGTGTGTGTGACAGAGAGAGGGGTGGGGTGGGATTGTACTGTATGCATGTACTTGATTCAGACCACAATCAGAGCCGACTACAACAATATCTGATTTCCAGATAGAAAGGAGAGCTGTCACATGCAATGAGGCCCTCATGAAAACACACATTGCATCATTTTGTTTCTTTGCAAACATGTGCACAGCTCACTACACTGCCACTCTTCTGTAGCTTATCTAATAGTCACAAACAGGGGGGTTTCTCATGCTTATTAAGCATCATTTGTTTAACATAGTATGTTGTCTCATGCACGCTGGTTGTTGCGTTTTTGTATGTGTGTAATCAAAAATGAAAGACAGAAAGCTGAGGGGAGAGAGAGAGAGAGAAGGGAAGAGAGAACGCGACAGGCGTGCATACTTTTATGCTGTACACACTCTTAATTCTGTTGCACGTCATTGTGTGTGTGGAAACTGAGTTTCCACCTCCAGGGTTTACACTTCCAGTCCAACACAGGAAATACATGGAGCTTTACATAAACATATATGGAGACATATATACACATAATCTGGAAATACATGGAGCTTTACATAAACATATATGGAGACATATATACACATAATCTGGATAATTTCTGATATGTCGGAGCTGAAATAATGAAACCGATAACAAGACAAGTTTGACACCATTCATCACTCTTTTACAGAAACATATGGCAATGTAACATATGAATACAAAGTTTTCATTATTGATGAAATGCATTTGTGAAACTAGTTTCTCATTTATGATGGCGGTAAAGACACAGGCCTTAGAACTCCCTCTTGTGGTCATAAGAATGTATTTCAGCTTGTTTTACACTGTTAAAACTTTCTTGCCAATGTGCAACATATGGCAGAGAGGGTAAATACACTGTAAAAACAAATTTGATTTGTTTAGACAAAACACATGTGAAACTGTCATGATGTCATTTCCCATTCATTTCGTAGTCCCTCCACCCTACTTGCTGATCTCCTCTTCCTGGTCAAGCTTTTAGCTCCTCCTCTTCCTATACAACACCCCCTACCCCCCACCCCAACCCCCCTGCTCCCTTGTCAATAGATGAGTCTGTTTTTAATCTGAAATAGACTTGCCCTGATCCCCCCCTCCCAGTGGCACACCCTCCACTAAAAGCTTTTTTAATTATGGATTCCATTAGAGTGTGAGACCCCTCCGCTTTCTCCTCTTTTCTCCTCTCCCCTCCTTTCTACCCTCCATCATCACCACCACCACCACCATCACCATCTTTCCCTATGGGGAAAAGCACACAGACCCTAACATATGAACACACACACACACACACACACACACACACACACACACACACAAATACAAAGTCATGTATATACACACACGCACACACACACACATACACACACACTCAAATGTAAAGCTGTGCACACATACACAAACTGACACGCACATGCAAACACAAACATGCACACGTGCGCGCGCACACACACACACACACAACACACACACACACACACACACACACACACACACACAGCGCACGCATGCAGCAGACGGCCACTGCTCCACAGACTGGTGTAATGCATTTAAAGATACACAGGGAGATAAAATAGACAGGTCCATACATCTCATGTGGGCAAGGGCCATGTGCTGCAGGGTTGGGGATGGCTGGGCTATTGATTTTTATATTAATATACTCTTAGGCCTTTAACAGAGGCCTTTGCCACTTACATAGGGCCGCAGAGTAAAAACACACACAACACAGAAGTAATGGACTGCATTAACCTTCTGTAATAATGCCTAAAAGCCAATAATGCAATAAAGGCAATAGCAAACCATGTAAAAAGGTAAACAGGAATGGAATGTTTGCATATTACTTTATTAATGGTGTGTGTTTTTGTGTCTGCGTGTGTGTCTGCGTGTGTGTGTGTGTGTGTGTGTGTGTGTGTGTTTTCTCGATTTGTGAGTATTACTGTAACTATATTCCTTGAAAGAATGTTTCTTTATGCAAACTGTTCTAAAAAATGCTGAATCGTCATGTCTTCAGCTTTTACACACACAGTGGACAGGAATATGACCAGAGAAAGCAGTTCCCAGTGTAACCAATCTGATGGGAGAGAGAGGTCTCTGTGGTGCCTGGTTTGAAAGGTCAACATTGTTTTCTGTGTGAGGGGAGCTAGGCTGTCAGGAGGGAGTGGTGTGTGTGTGTGTGTGTGTGTGTGTGTGTGTGTGTGTGTGTGTGTGTGTGTGTGTGTGTGTGTGTGTGTGTGTGTGTGTGTGTGTTTGGAGGGGAGAGGTTGCTGCTCCATACGAATCCAGTTGACCTCTCCAATTACACGTAATCCGCACTTCCCACCCTGTCGCTTGCAACCCCCCAATCCCAACCCATGCAACCCCCCAATCCCATGGGGTGATTCCCGGTGTGTGTGTGTGTGTGTATGTGTGTGTGAGTGACTGAGTGTGTAACAGGGGTGTTCAGCTGGAGTCAACCTATCACATGGCCATCATTCTTACCTGCATCAAAGGCTGTAGCCACTGCATTGGCGTCAGGACTGGGCTTTGCTTTTAGGCCCCTCCGTCTCCTCCTACCCTCTACACACACACACACACACACACACACACACACAGTGAGAGAAAGCCACAGACATAGACACACACACATCCCCCGTCTACCTGTCTCCCTATCTCTCTTCGAGTGGGACACCTGTGGTCAGTCTGGCAGCCTCCTCCGTCTGTCTCTGCGTCTGTTCCTCTGCTGTCTCTGATCCTACCAACCCCCTCCCCACTTCACACACACAGACACACACACACACACACACACACACACACACACACACACACACACACACACACACACACACACACATATATAGATACACTCACACACACTCACACACACACACACACCTCACAGCCTGCCAGCCGCTGCAGCTCTCCTTTGATCCAGTCTAGTGGGGGCTGTTGGACGTGGATGAGCTGCCCAGTCCAACAATGAATGGGTGACGGGCATCAGACCCAAATAGTGTAGAGCAGTGGACCAGGTGCAGTGAGACAGAGAGACATCTGGAGAGGGTCTGGGACAAAGTGAGGTTAGTGTTAGAGATGGGAAAAATATGATAGAACAGGGGCTGTGTGTGTCTGTGTGTGCGTGTGCGCGAGAGAGAGAGAGAGAAAGAAAGAGAGCGAAAGAGAGTGAGAGAGAGTCATGTGGGCTTTGGGGAGGTGGGGGTGGGGTGTCTACTAGTTATCATAATAATGTTGATCGAAGAACAATCTTTAATCTACATGAGAAACTGGCCGGAACAATTTGGCAATGCAATTACAAACCACAGGCCACAGGCCATTAGTGTATTTTTAACTGATGGAGGACAATGTGATGGATAGGAAATGATGTCATATTCAGAAGAAAGAGTGGTTTGATCAACCTGATTCTGTAGGGAAACAGACCGCCACTGAGTATGAAACTTAGCTTTAAGATGAAAGGCTCCCTGCCCTACCCCAAACACACACACACACATACACACACACACACACACACAAACACACGCACACACACACATAATGAAGACAAATTGACAGATCCCCATTGTGAGTGCAACTTTAATTTGCCTTCGTCTCTGAAGTAGAGAATGGGGAAAAAAAAACGAATGAGTGTGAGGTTACTGGAGCAAGACCTCAGAAACAGTCTGGTGTCACGCCAGCACCCATCCAGAGGTGAGCGCACAGGTGCGAGGATGCTTTGGCTGCCAGCCATTCGTAATTGCTCACGATCACATGGCAGAAACATTCAGAGTGTCTGATTGCTGCGATTGCTGTCAAGTCCCCCCCCCCTCACTCTCTCTCTCTCTCTCTCTCTCCTTCTCTTTCTCATATTCTCTCTCTCTGATTGCCACCTGTGTGGAGAGAAAACAGCTTTGGCAATTTTGAAGAGAGACCCATGCAAGCATAATAAATTCATGGTCCTTGAGGTCATTTCCAAATGACACTTGGCGTTTCCATGGTGTGTGTGTGTGGGGGGGGGGGTCAGAGGTCTCTGGAAATAACAAGAGGTTGAAAAGAAAGCGAACAGAGAGGGAGGTAGGTCTGGGGAGGTGGTGAATACAGAGGGAGGAGGAGAAACAGTGTGTGTGCGTGTGTGTGTGTTTGTGGGAAGGGGGGCCAGTGTTCTTCAGGAGTGTCTGAGAGCCTGGGGGAGTTTATTTATGGTGTTAACTCAAGGTTAACTGTGGAACGCTACAAGAGATGTAATGAATTTGATCTCAGCAGTTTTCTGCCCTGCAGCTCTCCCCATTCCCATCAAGGTGTTAAAAGGCAAACAAATATAGACAACACAGAGACGGTGTGTGTGTATGTGTGTGTATGTGTGCGTGCTTGCATGTGTGTGTGTGTGTGTGTACATGCGTGTGTGTGTGTGTGTGTGTGTGTGTGTGTGTGTGTGTGAAAGTGAGTGTGGGTGTTTCTGTTTTTGACGGACCACCATGAACAGCAGTCTGCTGGGAGGTGGATTTGGCAGCTAAACTTTAACCTCTCTGCCCTATTTGCTTATGACCATAGCTCTCCACATGTACACATATACACACACACACACACACACAAACACACACACACACACACACACACACACACACACACACACACACACACACACACACACAAACACACACACCCAAGGGCACTCATACCAGTATACAAATACTGGACACATACATATATTCTACAACATTACAACTTAATAGTTGAGTTAATAGTTGAGTTTTTTTGTAGAGATTTTGCAAGTAATATCACAGTAAAACCAAACACAGAATAGTTAAGGCTGCCTATGCCTGCCTGCACCAAATGACTAGTGTGTGTGTGTGTGTGTGTGTGTGTGTGTGTGTGTGTGTGTGTGTGTGTGTAGAATACTCTTTGTTGTAGAGTCATCCTCTCATTTAGTGCTTTTAATGTCCCCTTGGCATCACAAGCACTACCATTTGTCTGCCCATGGCAGTGGGCAATAGGCAGTGGGGATGCTTATTAAAACACATGGTAGCATCTAAAGTACTGTACAGGCTTTAGCAAATGGTTCATTTCCATATTGATTGGTTGCTTAGTCAAGATCAGATCAATATGGACAGACAAACGACAAACGAGCAGCAATTTAGCCCTTTCATTTGGGTCAGCCCAAGGCTACGACATGTGGCGGGAAGAGGGGGAGGAAAAAAAAGAAGAGGAGAGAAAGAAATTGCCTAAGAGAAAGATGACAATACAGACTGGGTGAAAAAGTCTGGAAATCGTTGTGCTTTGGCAAAAGAAGAAAACAAAGATGTGATGGAAGGAGAGGGAAAAGAGAGAGATAAAGAGAGTGAGGAAGAGAGAGAAAGAAAGAGAGAGAGAGAGAGAGAGAGACAGAGGAACTGACAGGCCGTAAAAATCTCTCCCTGCTGAGGCAAAATGAGTCCTCGGTGGTCTGCCTCTTTACCATCTATTAACTTGTGATCAGCCGCATGAATAGAGAAAGAAAGAAAGAAAGAAAGAAAGAAAGAAAGAGAGTTCAAGGGAGGAGGTGGCGAAGTGAGAGTGTTTCATTTTGGGGGTTTTTTTCCTCTCAGTGGACAACCAGAAAAAACAGTAATTAACGAGTTTGTTGGATATACCCCCCTCTTCGTTTCCTCCTTTCTTTTGTCCTGCGCTCATCTACCCACCCACATGCACCTTTCTCATTCCCCCCCGCCACTCTTGGTGTAATTAAATACAGTCCTCAGTACACACACTCAGTGACGGAGAGCAAGAGAGTGGGAGAGCAAGGGGATCACTGTTATTTTGTATGTGTTCTTTTGTCTCAGTCACCTCACCCTGCTAAACTTTCACACTTTCACTTTATTTCTCCATAATCCCCAAATCCTAACCCTAGGAAGGAAAGGACGTGTGTGTGTGTTTGTGTGTGTGTGTGATGGATCTGACTGGCTCAGCTGAGTAAACTCCTGCTGACAGCAATTTTACCAGTGGCATATGAAATACATGTCATGTAGACTTATGTCAGTTTGCTGTTGGGATGAAGCTTTATGTCACATACTCTAACACACACATAGTTTTAGACCCACACACACACTCACACACAAAAATAAATTCAACTACTGCTACACAGCCGTACAGCTTAACAGAGCAACAGCCTCATCTAGTGTCATTTGATGCTATTGCCTTTCAAACACTGCAATTGCCAGATACTTGTTGACTTTTCTTCAAATCACTCTCACTAACATATTTGTCTAAATGCACTTGAGAGCATTAATTGGCTATAAAGAATATCTTTTGAGCAGCTAAATGTACTTGGTAGAGTCATTAGCCAGAATCACAGAGATGCGTGAAGGCCCTCAGCTTTGGGGGTCAATGTAAATATATATTCCACAAGAGGGCGCCACACACCAACTTATGACTCATTTGATAATCAGTTTGGGCAGCTCCATGGTGTTTAAGTCGCCTGTGGCGCCCCACTCAAATTACATTACAGGCGCAAAATGGGATTACACAACAAACCAGCAGCCGATAAAATACTAATTTCAGAGGAAAGAGGGGAATCGTTTTTTTATTATTATTATTATTATTCAAGAACAAAGCAAAATCAACACTCACATATTTCATAATACACTCAAAAACACACATATAAATCCATATAACTGGGAAGTAATTGCCTTAGTCTGTTCGCCATGGGGTAAGCCTAATGATATGCTACAGACAGAGGCAAATTAACAAGGAGAGAAAAAAAAAACACATTGCACTGTAATGATTAAGTCTTTCCTCACACAGCCATTATTGACCATGGGACTCAGCTGCCAGCTCCCTATAGAGGAACACAAAGACCGATGGTGTTATAATCATGAATTAATACAAGTGTGTGTGTGTGTGTGTGTGTGTGTGTATGTGTGTGTGTGTGCGTGTGAGTGAGTGTGAGTAAGTCAGTGTACTGTCACATGCACATGTGTCACATTCACATGTGTCAAACTGGGTAACTTTGTGCCTTGAGTGAGTGGCTTTGTGTGTGTTTGTGTGTGTGTGTGTGAGAGAGAGAAAGAGAGAGAGAGAGAGTGTGTTTGTGAACTCAATGACTCTTTGTATGATTTTTATGTTCCCCTGGACATTTGATGTGGGAGCTGGAACTCCCTTTATGGCCTGTCCATGGCACTCCCATGATCCTCTCTGGTGCCCCAGGTTGCCGTGGAGGCTGGTCTCGATTAGAGAAGAGGGGAATTTATGAAGACTAAAATAATCTCCGAGTCATCAGCCCCAGCCCCCTGAGCCCCACACAGCTCAATGCTAAACTTCATCAGTGCTCAGAGTGCAATCCACTGCACAGAAAAAGACACTACAGAGACCTGTGATGCACCAAAATATACAGTAAGAAATTCATGCACGCACACACACACGCATGCACACACACACACTTTATACACTGTACATACACAAAATAAAGAAATGAAAATATACAGAGAGTGAATACAAATACCTGTTCAGGTAGAGGTCTTGAATAAGGTTACTGTAAGATGAAATGGTTGCCAATCAAGTCCATGTCAAGCAAATGTGTGTGTGTGTGTGTGTGCGTGTGTGTGGTCTTTGCTAAAAGAGTGCTTGAAAACATCAGCAGTTAAAGAAGCGGCAGATTATTGTGAGAAAGAAAGGACCCTCGGGTTACATTATTGAAGAAACAGCTGACTGAATCCTACCCTTCCACCCAAGAGACTTCCTGGAATATGCAAACACACTTTACGAATGGCTGAGAATAAGGCATGAAGCGGAAGCTGATAGACTTTTCTATCATAAATGAGTTATTCAGCATGTTGGATATGTATATACATACCACACATTTAAACTCTAATCTATTGATTAAAATTATAATAAAATAGATGCTTAAAACAAATACCAAAAAAATAGCTTCTAGCCTGACATCCATACAAGACAGCAAGCAAATCCTCTACATGCTGTAAATTTCTTATCTTTGAGTCTTACAGGTCAATGCGAAACATAATAGGCTCTGCACTCATACTGTAGACAGCATGTCCAGTGTGTTTCTCCTGAAAATAAAGACTATGCATTAAGGACGTGTTGGCACTATTTTGTAAATCTTTGGAAAATTAGAGGGCAGAAAGTAAGTGAAGGTAATTGGGACATTAATGCTGTCGAAGTCGTTGAAGTGACGTTAGCTAGGTAGGAGTAATTACAGATTAAAAGATAGGTGGAATGAACCTTTAGAAAACGGCAGGGTAAGAGGTGTGGGAGAGGGGGAGCGAGAGAGAGAGAGAGAGAGAGAGAGAGAGAGAGAGAGAGACTTATAACGTCAACGCAAGACTGCCACTCTGCGTGCGCTGATATGTGCAAAGCTGAAGGAGTTCACGCGCTAATCAGGCTTGTCTTTCCCGCGAGGATCTTTACCGGAGTCAACGCGAGATAAGGCGAAGATGTTTTTTTCTCACATTTAAGTACATTAACCCTGTTGAATGCTGAAGGGGGTACAGATGAAATTTGGAAGGCTTGGCTGTCCCCGAATGGTGATGCAGTACCCCTCTGCTTCTGAGCACACCTATGGATTTCTGATGAACCGGTGGTCCAGCTGAAACGCGCGTTGACGAGTCAGGTGCCAGGTGGCTTTCAAAGGTACGGAGGTGTTGCTTTTGTGCCTGCGCAGGACATGGGACCTAATTTTGGCACTTTGGGATACGGTAACGGAGGTATT
Organism: Tenualosa ilisha; assembly: GCA_015244755.2. Taxonomy (NCBI): domain Eukaryota; kingdom Metazoa; phylum Chordata; class Actinopteri; order Clupeiformes; family Clupeidae; genus Tenualosa; species Tenualosa ilisha. Next base: position 5,107,640 of record PYXC01002370.1, read on the forward strand.
GCGTCTTCCTGAACGGGAAGACAGTCTTCGGACAATAGCGGGAGTCTAAGGGACTGCGCGCCGGCGAAATGCGCACCGACCACGGTTTCATTCTGCTACTCCTCAATGGGACGGCTTGTCTGGTAAGCGCAAAATTGGGAGGTTGAAATTGAGAAATGTTTCTCTTTGTTTAAGGGGTAACTGTAGCAATTTCCATTACTATATATTTTCATTGCAAGCTATATCTACCTGTCACCTGTGTGTTGAGGTGTGGACAACCACCCCCTCTCTATTTAAACGATGTTTTAATATTATCAGCTTTTGGCGTCTCTCGTTGACCGAGGCTTCAAAACAACAGACCCACCAGAATGGAATTCGAAAGGGGGTTTCTTGAACTTCATGGTTCGCTGCTCGCTCACTGGCAAGAGGGGTCCCACGAGTGCTGACAGATTGTACAGTCTGGGCGCGAGACGGCGAGCGTGGGACCATGGTTACAAGAACTCATTTGATAAAAACCCAACTCGTCACTTTGAAAGTTAGAATTAAACGAATTTCTTGTATGGTGAACATGTATGTAACTGACAACCGTATGAAGAATAGACTCAGACTATCATAGGCTAGTATCGTGTAATAAACGATCTCATTCACACCTGGGCTGCCCGTCAGTCGCGCGGGTGCAAAATCACTCTCTCTCACACACACAAACAAAAACGTCACATATGATTCTACATGTAGTCTACTGAAATGTGAACACTACCGCTGTCATCATTGTACTAGCGTACGTCGCTGTAGACCTGTCTATCCAACAATATCCAAATACACTGTGTGTGAAGGACCGGGTGGGTCACTAACTTGCTCCGTTTTTGTCTGTTTTTTACTCAGTAGGCTTGGACAGCACTTGGCATAAGGGTATCAAAAAGCACTGAGTGTTGCAATGAAGGAAGACTCATGTGGTCACGTGTTCATGTTCAAAATTGCGCCGTTTTGAAATTAATGAGTCTATGTGAGCAGTAGGCGACGGTTTCTATCAACGTGCGTCAGGGCACGCAGGCGTCCAGGGCGAATGGATTAATTACGTTGACTAATCTATCGAAGTGTAATTACCAAAACTCCTACGTGTAATTAAAGGGAATTTATGAGAAACTGAAAGGAGCTTTAATTACATACACTTACCCGACAAAGAGGTCATATCTATCTAACGACGTGTCACAGAGGTCTGTCAAATCTCCATCATCATTTCATAAACTATGAAAACATACAGACACACACCAATCTTCCACGGTTCATTACATTGCCTACAGGCCTCCATGGCTGGGCCTAATGAACATGTAACGCCAGGCGTTTAAATTGGACGGAGAGGATGAAATAAAATTGCAGGCCTCAACCGAAATGTATACAATTAAACACCCACGTCTGCCTCCAAAAGTGGTCTTCCAGTAGCTGCAGGACAGACTTGTAGGCACCGACGCCTTGCTTTAGCGGGCAAATTATCTGCATGGCGGTGTGTGGGTTTATTGGCCGCAAATACATGTATGGTTGTGTTGAACAGGGACGCCACTAATGATGTTACTCATTACGGTGTGGACTTTGGTCATTTATCTGCATCGCGTTTAACGGTGAAATGGAAGACCTCGCGCCTCTCAGCGGGGTAGCTCGGGCAATTCATTAGGCTGCCAGACAGTGATGAATGACGGAGCAATTAATAAATTACCAAACTTTTTCAATCGCATTATGGAGCGGCGATTAATGCACAGTATATCAATATGCACTTATATTTTGTGCTGTTACTAAACGAACACTGGCACAATTGGAGTATAAATAGACTGCTGTGGACTACAGCCTTGAGATTTTAATGGCAGCAGACACAGTAGAAAGCAAAAGAAAGATCAGAAAGCGTTTTTTTGTCCGTTCATGTATCTATTAATATTTTCGAGGGAAATCCACAATTGTGTGGTTAGGAAAGCTATTCGTTATATTTGATGTTACACTTCCACAGAGCTTCTTAATTTTGATGTGTGAAGTGAACTGAGCTGGCAACAATCCTACGTATCAGGCCCACACCATGAAATTATGTGTTGTTTTAGTTTAGCCTACCAGACTCTTTAAACTCGTTAAATTACCGTGTGGCGTATCCAATGTTTTAAACAATCTGAAGAAAATTAGACTTCTTAAGTGGCATAAAAGTTGGATCCCTTTGTGAGAGTAAAGTTGGAAGCTGGCAATGTTCTTACAGAAGGATCAGTATGTAAAGTTGAACACATTGGAGTAAATGGGTCGTAATGAAGCAGTCCCTTGGCACTTTCTGTCTTTCTCTCTCTCTCTCTCTCTCTTTCTTTCTTTCTTTCTTTCTGTGGGGTGATTACAAAGGACAACCCCAGGTGTCGTCCATCATTGGCCTGTAGCACAGCTTATATGCACCCTCACTTTTGGAACATGGGATACATATCATTTGTCACCTTTATTCTCATTATGTTCCACAGTGGTAAATAATAGTAATGTGACAGGGTTAACTTCAGACATGAGCTGGACATATCAGAAGAGTTCTTTTCTTCTTGGAGGGCTTACTGGCTTTTGTGTTTCATCTGTTTCATAAAGCTGTCTGAGTTTAATTTATTTACACATTTCCTCTTAGTTGTAAACATCACTCAAGCGGTGTCACTATTTGTACCATCCATACTGTGTTTTTCTTTTCTGTCAAAAAAGCTTCTCCATAGCACCGTTTTGGAAAAGGCGTTACGTAGACACTTGAAAAATAACAGTAAATATACAATAAACATCTTGACAAAAAAAAAGCAAGAATTAAACACATTGATCAGTTCTGTATTTTATTGTGGAGTCGGTCCAAGTCATTTGAAATTCAGTCTGTTAGGTAAGATTAAATTTGAGTGAGCTGACTAAGTTTATTTTCCATTAAGTTCTTGCACTTAATTAAATGAATACCTATTAATTTTCGGAATGGACTGAATCTGAATTGAATTGGCTCTACCCATTAAACATTATGTTTGTCCCTGAGGCATTGGTTAAATGAAAAAAGGTCCAATTCTTGAATGCAATTTGCAGTTTCCATGCATAAAATATGTAATAACAAGATACCTCAGAATATCTAGAAAAACAGCATAAGACGATCATTTAAAACTACAACACTAACACCAGAACTTCTAATTAGTTAAAATGCTCCAGTGTGCTCAGACTGATGTAAATAGGTCCATAGTACACACAGGCACAGTAGGTGTGAATTTACTGTAAACAGGCCATTAGGTAAATAAATGATGGCCTCACATTCAAGTTCTGGTTAATGAGTGAGAAAGGAGAGAGATGAGCAGAGAGGGAATGGGACTGGAGGAAGGAGTGAAGTTAAGTCAGGAAGAGAGAGAGAGAGAGAGAGAGAGATAGAGAGAGAGAGGGAGTTGGGGGTACAAAGAGAGGGTGAGAGTGACAAGGGGGTGGGGGTTCTCTGTTTTTATCTTGGCTAAGCAGCTGGTTCACCTACTGTTGAGGGTGAATTGTCACTGATTTATGCTCAGGCGCATATGACCTGACCCCAGGCCATCCCCACACACCCACCCCCAGTTCTCCCCATCTCCCTCATGACCTATCCTATCATCCCTGACCTCCCCGGAAACCCGAACCCCAGAAACAGCCGGTGTACTCGGCCGATAACCGACAACATCTTGTCCATTTTGAACATACGTCCTGCCGACCAGCGAACATAATGATGCACACAATGCTATTTGTCTTTTTTGCCTCATCTCACTACGTGCAGCGGGAGGCCAGAAAAGTTACTAATGGGCAGGAAGGTATCGGTTTGATCTCTGTGCCCCTTGTGTAAGAGAAATGAGTGCAACATTTGGCAACGCTGCAAAAAATCCTCAGCTCTCCTACCAAGGGCCCGTCGGGTCCCTGTGCATATGGATGATCAGCCCCACATCAGATGACCTTTTCTTCATAATCACACAATAAAAGACAAAATCAATGTCTAAGTGATACTAGATCACTGGACTCCCTATGGGCTTGACTGTCGGATGATATCTGGGCTTAAGAGAGAAGCCTCTAGCATGCAAACCCTGATCCCCACAGAGTATCTCAGTCAGTGTTGTCTGAGATCTTTTTTTCTCTCTCTCTCTCTCTCTTTCTCATACACACACACACACACATACACACACTGCACATAATATCATTAACTGTAGAATGGAGTAGTCTAAAATGGAAATGATTTTCATGTCTCACACTTAAGTTCAAGCACTGAATAAATGACTGTGGGGGGAAGTACACATCTTCAGAAATTCAGCCCAATTCTGACTGTTGTGAGTGTAGCCTGGCATAATCAGACCACCCTGCCTAATGAACTGAAGTGTTGGATAGGAGCCAGTGAGAGGCTGCTGAAACATTTTTTATGTAAAGTCAGTTTGGAATTCATTATTTGAGCTTCTGCCAAAAATGCACAGTAGAACACAATAAAAAAGAAAGGGAACTCAGTGAACTCATCTCCCATGTGATTCCAGTGCCCCTGTAGGACACATGGCATTAGTTACATCTTATGAGATTTTGTTTTCAGTACTGCAACACTGCTTTTGGAGGAAAGCACCTGTTCACTTGACCTGTCATCCATGGTTTGTAGAGATCAAATGGGGCATTAATGGTTGAAATGCTCTGTGTATGCTGAATGAACGTCTGCAAAATAGTGGCAGCAGTAAAATTTGGCCGCTTAATGAGCATAATAATATCATTATGTAATAAACCTAAAAGGTTAAGAGTATTTTAATGTCACAACAATTTAAAAACAATAACAAATTGATTTTTGTAAGCAACCCCCATTACAAAGACGAAACATCATCCCATCAAAATGGTATAATTGATGTAAACTACATTAGATTGGGTAATGACTGCTCCAAAAAGTCAGCAATGCCATCATGTAATCCCTTCTTGGTAACGCTTTACAGATCAGTAATAAGAGGGTAGTTTTATAGTAATAAGTTGGCAAAATTATGGGAACAACTTGGCAAGTAATAACTCATGTTACTGAATAATAACTTAGTAATAACTGAATAATTACTAAATAATATTGTATTATATGTAATATAATACAATAACCCTAAACAATAACCCACTATTTGTTGGGCTAATAAGTCAATAACAAAATAGTAATAACAAGGAATTACTTTGTTATGGTGAGAATTGAGGGTAAGACTTGAAGTAATAAAATGAAGTAATTAAATGGTACGATCCGGTATTAGTTTTCTGTAACTATGCGGTAATTATCTATATTCTTTCATTAAAATTGCATGGAATCAGGCCTGTAAAGTGCATTATTGCCTGTTTCAATTAGTTGCAATGTAATAGCTCCTCTAAAAATGACAATGCATCAAATCACATTGGATCTTGAAACAGGAATTATCCTCTTTTTGCCACTTTGTAAAGTAAAGTGTTACCCACTTTATTTATTGTTCATATTGTCTTCGGTCCTTGTGCATCAGCTGTCTCTTTCACGGTTTTGATACTAAATCACTCCCTAACCTTCTTACGGTCTTCACTGGCCACTGTGCAGCAATCAATGAATTTGTTCACCTTGGGTGCCTCATCTAGTAAACTAATATCCTTCTAAATGACTGGTTTGGCTTTCTGCAAAAATCATTTTGGCTTCACCACTGATGTGTGCTTGTGATTTTTTTTTCGTATGACAGAGCCGACCTTTCATAGCAGACAAACTCCTGCAGTGACTTAATGGGTAGTACTAATGATTGGATGTGGTGAGTTGGAAGCATGGCTGTGCTAGCGATCGATATTGCTCAAACAAATTTAGCCTTAATAGCTGGCGTTTCCACACTCACAGTCTGTTGTTCTTGATCCCTGAATGACTAAATAGCGAGGCTTAATCCATCATTTATGGGTCATTATTTTGGGGAACTCCTCTCCACTTTAACCAACAGTTACAGAGGATAAACAAGCCTGACACACTCCGCAATTCTATTGATGAGAAGAAGAGTTCTGTTTTCATAAATAAATAAAGAAAGCAAACTGATGGACTGGTTTTGATCTGAAAGCACGGAGAGTTTTTTTTTGGTGCACGGATTTGTTCATGAAATGGCTCTTTCAAGAACAAACAGATTTAGAGAGAGGACAGAATCTATTTGTTCACCACCAACACAAACTGGCTTATTTGAAGAACAGACAGCTGCCTCCATCTGGATGTGCTGATACCCCCACCCCCACCCCCAGCCCCCCACTCACACACACACACACACGCACACACACACACACACACACCAGCCACAACCCTATGCCCCAATCTCTCAACAACTTCACCCTAGTGTGACCAAGTCTTCTGGTGACCTCATCTGGGTGTGACAAAAGCTTCTGGCTACCTCATCAGAGTGTGACGGCAGTAATTGCTGACCACCTTGGGTGTGCGTGCATTCACTTCCACTGTCGCCACAGAGTTGCAGAGAAACTTCCGACGGCCTCCATCTCTCCCAGTGTGCCAGTGTGACTCAGTGTGGTGTTTGACTAAGGCACCAAATCCAGGATGAGCCCCATTAATCCCTACAATTAGCAGCGAAATTACAAGGGAAATGTTGTCTCTAAATGGCGACAAAGAGGCAGCAATGGGCTTGTTTCTCACAAGCCAATGAGCTGTGCTGTGATGCATTACTGACATAATGTCCAAAGGGGAGCGCTACAGTGACCATTTAATTTGCTATGGCCATATACTACTATATTTGGCCATACTCTCCTCTCCTCCCCACTATGCAATCATATAAGACTCTATCCTATGTAAAAGTCTTTTTTTGATGTGGACTAATAAGCACTTTAGACTGTTGCCTTTACACTGTTGTGTCAAAAGTGGTGCAGAGTGGAGGCCTGCTAGTGCCTCTCTCCATTAGCTCATAGGTGCTCTGTCATCAGATAGTGGAGGCAGGGTTGGTTGTCCTCTCCTCTTTGTGGTTTGTGGCCTGATGAAGTCCTCTGGCTTGAGAGGCCTGATGCAAGTTGAGCTCAGCCGCACTGTTGTTTTATAACAGGAGTCAGAGGTTCAGCCAGGCGTGAGAAGGGGCCCACAGCCTGGTCAGGCAGCAGCACAGCACAGCATAGAACAGAACGGAACAGCACAGCACATCATAAGACAGACCAACATAACACAGCACAGCACAGCTTTAAAGTCAACCTTGACTGTGCAGCATGCCACCGGGTATAAAACTGTTTAGATGAGTTTAATTGGTGTGTTGGATGTAGTGGTACTATCATTGGCTGACAATTGACCACCCTGATTTGATTCCTTTGCAAAGAAGCCTCTGTTAAATATCATGTGTCGACTTCACTGAAGTTCAAATAAGTTACAAGCAATCATCCATTTCTTTTAGATGAAACACATCAGTACTATGTTGGCCCCTAATAACCTCCCCCCCCCCCATGCCCACCCCCACTCCCCACCAGCTGCTGCTGATGAGACTCGGCGCGGACTCTGCTGCGTCGTTGGGTCCTAATGTAAAATATTTGATAGGCCATTCAGGCGGCGCGGCTCTCCCTCAGCATGCTAAATGAGGCTGAGCGTCCAGTGGGGAGCGGCTGAGCTTAACCTGCCTGAGCAGAGTTCAGCACAGCAGCGGAAAATAAAACGAGAAACCAGGGAGGGGAAAGATGGAAGAAATTGAAGGAAGAAAGGACCAAAAAAAAGAGAAGAAAAAAAAAGTGACAGGGAAAAAAAAAATACATATAATTAAACCGAGAGACGCATTGGTCCACTCCAGATGTGTGTGTGTGTGTGTGTGTGTCTGGGGGGTGGAAAGTAGGGGGGGCTCTGATTGTGGAAGTGGGTAAGGACTGGGATATGTGGGGATGGGGGCTCTGGTGACCCCCTTCAAGCCTTTGTAAATTATTCATTAAGAGTCAAGCGGCTTGTTTCTTGTGAAATTACCTTTCTTTTCTTTTCTTGCCTGCGCCCCCTTTATCCCTCCATCACATCCCCTCCCCTGGCTTCATGTGGAATAATTAGTAATAAGGGCCCTGCTATTCTCTGATTTTAATCATGTATTAGGGGAAGAAGGCTCCCACAGTGAGCACATTTGGTCTGGAGCTGGTGTGAGAGAGAGAGAGCAAGAGAGGGGAAGAGAGGGAACAAGAGACAGAGAGGATGGAGGGAAAGCGGCAGGGAAAGGGAGAGAGAATACAAAATGTCTGTGAAACACTTGGAAACCTGAGCAGTAACTGGGCCCTTTAATTAAAAATTGATGTCATATTAGAGATGGAAATTTCAATCCAACAGCCAGAGGAAAGCAAGCTCTTATTGGACCCCCACCTCACGCATGTCTGTGTCTGTACACACCTCCTCGATGGTATCTATTTTACTCCCACCCATCCCCCACCCTTTGCCTCCAATTACTCTGAGTCATTTCGAAATAATAATCCCATTTTGCCCGTGTAGGTTTCATAGTAATAATCTAACTCAAACTGACACTCAACAGCACACCTCTGAGCCAGACATTTCCCTGCTCGCTCACATCCACTTGGTTAATATTCTCCATGTGGCAGAACCAGAGAGAGAGAGAGAGTGTGAGAAAGAGAGAGAGAGAGAGAGAGAGTGAAAAGAGAGAGAGAGAGAGAGAGAGTACATAAATGCAGTTGACTGCTTTTTAGTGTCCATTGTAAAAATGCGCCCTGCTTGCACTAATTCAGCTGAAGAGTGGCCCAAACTGGTGTGTGAGTCGTCACTGCTGTGGTAAAATAATGACCCAGCCTTTTGAAGTGGTGCAGGCTAACAGAGCCTCGCTCCCTTGCTCCGTCTCTGACACTGATGAAATGCCCGAGCCGTGCTGTTTTCAGCTTAGTGTCAAGGGAGGGGATCAGCGCACACAATGGGAATCATTCTCGGCATTGCTGCAAAAGAACAAGTGGCATCCACTGCACAAATACTGTCAACCAAAAAGCACATCTCACATGTTACATCTCCTGTCCCATGCAAACAGACAGCCCTGTAGCTTTTGTTGGGTTGTATTGTGTTACAGTTGTTGATGGTGTCATCTTCATATTGTGACATTTAAGAGTGGAATGTGCAAATTACAGCGTCCTGCAACAGCAGATGAAACACACAAGCGCTGTCAAATAACAATTGGGTAACACTTTATTTGAAGGGGTCTACATAACGGTGACACAAGCCTGTTATTAACATGAAATGACACATATCATAAACATTAATAACACGTAATTCATGTTTATGACCACTGTCATTAAGTGTCATTTGGTTTTTGAAATGCAAACTTTGGGGTGCAGACATTCCAAGTACTGCATGACACTTAATAAAATAAAGTGTTACCGTACCGTAAAGCATAACGACTGTTTAGAGGCAGGTCTAATAGAATGGAGAATTGAGGGTGACAACCAGCTTGTGACAGGTCCTTGTGTGACAAAGCTGTTTTTGTGGGTACGTCTGGAGACACACTTTTTGTGACAGCTTCACGACTACCTATTAGACAGCAGCGGGGAGTTTAAGGAGTACTGCACTGACTCTTGTACAACCGCAGAAATTCAGACTAAACAGTGAAATGAGCAGAACTGGCATTTTTAATTGGCCACAGCAGTGGCATCGGTTTGCCCCTCGTGCGAAAATGGCACAGGTGACGTGGCCCACGCTGTCAGTGCGCACGAGGCTGTTTGGCCGAGCTCAAACGGAAGAGCCTTTACCTGCCTCCGTAATTGGCTTTTGGAAGTGTGTGCGTCCGTCGCGTCTTTAAGTGGCTGTTAATTGGCTCAGGAGGCGACTGGGGTGTGCTCATGCTTGTATCACTTTCTATTTCACTTTCATCCCCCCCTCTCTCTCGTCCTTTCATCCTTGAGCGTTGTTCTCTCATCTCCTCCTGTTACCTATTTTTGTCAGTTGCTTGCACGTTC
>PYXC01002370.1:5120000-5132500 GCA_015244755.2 Tenualosa ilisha
GCCATGTGATTCTGGTCCTTCTGTAGACCGAAAAGGAGATCAACAAAAGGAAAAAAAAACACTATTAGTTGATTCATCCCCTTTGCACTCGCTTTTTTTCAGAAAGAGAATAAAAAAAATACAGATTCGAACTAATCCTGCCATTTTGTTAAATGAAGAAGCTTTGTGACAAATGTCCTTTATCATTCCATTGAGCTCTTTACATATTAAAAACGTGGGCTGACATTGAAATGGATCATGATCAGTTATTCAAACAAGCCATCCTTTTCTATTGAAAGTGTCTCTTCCTGGCTTAGAGCAGAATGATGAATGGTTGTGTTAGAGACACGGGGCTTGTTTCAATTCCCTCTTCTCTCTGACCAACCTAACAATGTCAGCAACTCTGTTCTGGAGGCTACTACATGCGCAGTATGCCACACAACCAGTTATCTGGACTCAGGGTAACTACAGTGCACAGATTTAAAATCAAGCTGTGTGAAGTCAGGGGGGTTCAGGGGAAAGATGTCTTGGCATGTCACAACAAGGATCCCTCACGCACACACTTTACTCCTCAGACATACTCTCTCTCATAGCCAAGCCATCGTTCACAGCATGTTACAGCAGTAACACTTTGTCACTGTTTTGTGCTCTTTGTCATTCAAGTTAACTGTCAAGACTCCTCTAATAAGATAGCTACGATTGACAATTCTTCACTGCTGTCCCAGGGGTATGCCTCCACCTGCTGGAGTGGAGGGAAAAATGCCAATTGCAGGATGACACTGCAGCACAGGTGCCACAACACCTGGACCCCCAATCCCTCATCCCATTCAAGCACTGTTTCCTCTATGAATACAATTACTCCTAAACAGTTCCATTGCCACATAGCAATGCTGGTTTAACTGGCCTTGGCTTTGCCGACATACGTTCATGTCCATCTCAGTTGAGTTCTTGCCTCTTTTTACAAATGCATACGGCTTTGGTAATTGATTCATAGTCTCAGCTCTGAGCTTTGATTCCTGTTAGTGTTTTTTATGGTGATTGTTGAGGCACAAGGCAGACTGAGTTATAGCTGTGGTTAGATGCGGTGGCAGCCGGGTGAGGATCGTGTTTAGACAGCAGCCAGGGGAGGGGAATATGTGTGTGTGTGTGTGTGTGTGTGTGTGTGTGTGTGTGTGGTGGTGGTGTGGGTGGGGGGCGGGGGGGGGGGGGGCTGTTTATTTTTTTCTGACTGCAGAGGAAAGGGAAGGAGGGAGAGAGAGTCCAGGGAGGGAAAGTGAGACTGGCTGCGCCCAATGCAGATTATTTGGGGGAGGTGGAAGGGGTTGCATGAAGGAGCAGTATTGTCATCATACTCCTTCAGCTGTCTATCACTCGGCCTCTCCCACCCTCTCCTGCTCTTTTGCAAAAGACAGAGGACAGAAAAGGGAAAAAGAGAGAAGGAGGAAGTGGGGTGGAGAGAGAGAGAGGCGGGAGAAAGGAGACAGGATTCTGAGGAGGTTAAGATCGATACGTCTCCCTGCACACTGCGTCTGATTTCGGTTCATTATTTATGCTGCTGACGGAGAGCCTGTCAGACATGGGGGGTATCAGAGAAGCACATTGTACAGCAGCTTAGATCCTGCCGGGACGGGAAAACTCCAGCGCACTGAGAACACAGCTCCCAGACACATAGCCAAGGTGACAACGAGAGCAATTAGCTGTAGGTGAACGTGTATGTGTATGTGTCTGTGTGTGGTGTGTGTGTGTGTGTGTGTGTGTGTGTGTGTGTGTGTGTTCCTGTTCATGAGAGGATAGCTCGTACCCAAGCAGACCAAGTGTGTGGCAGGATGAGACGGCAAAGACAGCACCCTGCAGAGTGATCTACTGTAATCTGCAAAGGGCTCCTCTTGTGCTCCGTGGTGCTCTTCACTCTCTCCCTCTCTCTCTCTCTCTCTCTCTCTCTCTCTCTCTCTCTCTGTGTGTGTGTGTGTGTTCAGGCATTTGTGTTTGTGCGAGACAGCAGGCTTCCATAGGCCTGTATCCAAACGTGTCATCTTAGTAGGTGGTAGGCATGGCGGTACAACAGCACTCACACAAGTCCAGTAGAGAGGGAGACAGAGAGAGAGAACGATAGAGACAAAGAAAGAGAGAAAGCGGGGGGGAGGAAGAGCGAGAGGAGAGACAGAAGAGGGGACTGAGCTGGAGGAGAGAGGGAGAGAGGGGAGGATGGGAGCGGTTGGCTGGCCTGCTGATGTGCTCTGCTCCATGTAGACAGGAGTGTCCTCTTTGAAGATGCCAGAGAGCAGCGGCAGCGGCCGCCCAGCACGCGACTGGCACCGAGACAGATGGCAGTCTTTCTTACTTACTTACACACACACACACACACACACACACACACACACAAAACACACATGTACCAAGATCAATTACAACCCCCAAACGTCAGGCACACATAGTTGAAGAAAAGCCACCTAGAGTAAATCTCACAAAATGTACAAAAAAGATGGTGGACAACAAAACCTTCCCAGTACGCCTCGGGGCTTCATCCTCCTCCTCCTCTTCCTCCCCTGGAGTAGAACAGCCTGTTAGAGATGAGATAGGCAGGCGAGTCTGGGACACTAGGGCAAGGCTGACAGTTTCACCCGGGCGGCAACGGCCTCCGAATAAAAGCATCAAATATATTTGTCCTAATCCTGGCTAAGCCACGCCGTCAGATAGGCCACGTCTGCCGCACACGTCGCCCCAGAATAAATGGAGCGCTGTCTTATCCACAGAGCAAGAGTCACTCTGATGGTGGTGATGGTGCTGGCTAGAGGGAGTAGCAGGGGAAGAGGAGAGATATTGACAGATACAGAGAGAGAAGGGAAAAAAGAGAGGGAAGAAGTGAGTGAGAGAAGAGAAAGGGAGGGAGAGAGAGGGGGAGAGAGAGATGGAGTGAGAGGAAGAGAGAGAGAGGGAGAGAAGGAGTGAGAAAGGGCATAAGCCTGATTAAGCTGGAATAAGAGTATTGTAAGCCAGCATAAGGAAGTGGCAGGTCCTCTCCTAGAGAGCAGGGCAGGGGGGGTGGAGCACTATGCATTATGGATCAGACACACGCAGCAGAGTACAGAGAGGAGAGGACCCTGGCTGACACACACACACACACACACACACACAAACACACACACACACAAAAGCCAAAGAAATAGTCTCTCCAACAGACAGGCAGTCTGACAGATAGAGAGACAGTCTCATACACACACGTATTGTCTTGCTCCCACTGGTACACACGGTCTGTCTATCTGTCTCTCAGTCTCTCACACACACCATACACACACACAGACACACACACACACACAATCCGGTTGATTTACACACATCTTTTCTCTCTGTTTGTGGTGCATGTCCTCTTTGACTTTTGTTCTCTTCCAAACACACAGTCACAGTCTGCCTTTAACCCCCTCCCCCAAACACACACACACACACACACACGCGCGCGCACACACAAAGGCCAAATACTCTGTCTTATTTGTAATTGTTTAATTACATTTCACAATACATTTGAAAGTGCTTTGAGTGCTTGTAGGAGTAGAAAAGCACTGTATTAATGAAGTACCATTTACCATTTTACCATCTGGCATCCAGTTTGTACCAATACAAAGGTGGCTTTATATAGAGAAGAAGAAAAAAAATTCTATCTGTCTCTTTGTCTCTTACATAAATACTGCATCTTGCATCTAGAATACTTCTTACATTAGAACTGGTAACACTCTTTGTCTTACATGTATATAAACACACACTCTCACACACACACACACCCACACACACACACAGTAAATCAGGCCAGACAGAGACAACAAATGCATTCTCTCACATAAGCAACATCAACAAAGGGAATGCATTCACACATAGAAAATCTCATGGTTGACAGACTTGTGCCTTCACCACATACCTAGGATGAAATGACCTTACTAATGCTAACACACACACACACAGAGAGAGAGAGAGAGGGAGAGAGAGAAGGAGAGAGAAACCAAATTATTCATTTCCCTCTCTCACACATGCTATGTTCACTTACAAACAGAAAAAGAAGATAGAGAGGTACACATGTGTGTTCCTGGTCTTGTGCACACACACACACACACACACACACGCACACACACACACAGTGCTCAGCCCTAATGGTTCTAGCAGTGTGATTCCCTGAGGTAGAGGAGTGCATGTCAGCATCATCTAATAGATCGTTTCTGTTCACTCATTACTCCCACTCTTTCTCCCTTCTTCACAGCGCCATCACTGAACACAACTCTCTTATCTCCTCCATCCCTCCTCTCTCTTCTCTTTTCTTTTCTCTTTGTCTTTCCTCTTTATCTGGGAAAATAGGACTGTGCTGTGTTCCTGCTGATCCAGACTTTTTAATTAAAACATTAAAGGGCTTTCATTGCACATGGAGGTTTATTCTCTTGCCCCCCACACCTCCTCTACTCCGACCCACCTCTGTCCCTTCCACTCACTCACACCCATGTGCCTCTCATTGTGCACACACACGCACGCACACACACACACACACACACACACACACACACACACACACACACCACACACACACACACACACACACACACACACAAACGCTCTCAGCAGTAATTGTTTCCCCTTTCTAGCACAGTCCCAGGGCTTAAATCTCTCGCTCTCTCTAACACTTTCCGCCCCCTCTTCTCTTGTTCCCCCTCTTTCCCTCTCTCTCTCTCTCTCCATCCCTCTCTATCTCTTCCTCTTCCTCTCCCTCTCTCTCTTGTCCCCCTGTGTATAAGCTGATAGCGCTGAATGACTCTATCACTATTTGAACCCTGTGGCTTTATTAGCCGTGGCAGGTGTATAGATTCCCAGGCAGCGTATTAAGCCTGAGAGGGATGACAGCTTTGCTAGATAATGTCCCAAAAGCACTGTCCAACGAGCCGAAGGGAAGGGAGCCGGTCGGCGCCATTCACCGCCGTGTTCCGCTCACTGGAACACTCTTACCTGCACCGCATCGGTAATGACTTTGACATTCTCGGGGGGCTTATGAGACTTTGAAAGTGTAAATCTGGAACGCATGATTGCTGTTATTCTGGCATCCTGTTTCTAAGCCCCATCGTGACTCACGCACTCCTTCGCACTTTTAATATCCATTTCTCTTTTTTTTTTCTCTCTCCCCCCATCCAACCCTCTTTCTTATTTCCTATGTTTTACTTCCCTGGCTAGTTTGCAATTCTATTTATGCTCTCTTGCCATTTCCCAACCATACAACTCTGATCTGTATGTGCAGGTAATATCGCAATATGCTCAATGGATGAAAGCATGGCATGCACAGCAATGGATTTTACATTCAAACTTTCTCTTCCGTTTCTCTCTCTCTGGTTGGCATTCTATGATGGTATGCAGACTGTAGGTTATGCTTTATCTTATTGTCCTGGTAAAGGGAGGATTTATTACCATGTTTTTGCCCTGGTTCTCACATGTTTGTCTTTGCCCCCACCCCACCCCCTCTCTCTCTCTCCCTCCTTCTAGCTGGCCCTTGGGCAAGAAGATTCCTCCCCAGGCACCACTGGTGTCAAGGGCTCGTCTGAGGACTCGACCAAGACAGTTGGTGTGCTGAGTGGCAGTGCTGGAGGCCAGAGCTCCTCGTTGTCTCCACTGAGCCGTTGGGTCCTGCACAGCAAGAGCCGGGCGGCCAACACCTCGGCCGTGGAACTGCCTTACCGCTCGCCAGTGCCCTTCTCCAAGCAGGAGTTCTGGGAGATGCTGGGCAGTGACCTGCTCAAGGCCGCCGACGATCCGCTGGGCGGCGCGCGGGTCAAACGCCGGCCCATTGTCAAGACGGGAAAGTTCAAGAAGATGTTTGGTTGGGGCGACTTCTACTCCAACATCAAGACACTTCGCCTCAACCTGCTCATCACCGGTAAGATCGTCGACCACGGCAACGGTACCTTCAGCGTCTACTTCCGCCACAACTCCACGGGCCAAGGCAACATCTCGGTGAGCCTGGTACCGCCCGTCAAGGCTGTGGAGTTCGACCTGGAGCGCCAGAGCGTGGTCTACCCCAAGGACTCCAAGATCTTCAACTGCCGCATCGACTACGAGAAGGTAGACCGCAGCAAGCGAACGTCGCTCTGCAACTATGATCCGTCCAAGACCTGCTTCCAGGAGCAGACGCAGAGCCACGTCTCCTGGATGTGCTCCAAGCCCTTCAAGGTCATCTGCATCTACATCTCCTTTTACAGCACCGACTACCGCCTGGTCCAGAAGGTTTGTCCGGACTACAACTACCATAACGAGATGCCATACTTGCCCTCGGGCTAAAGCCAAGGGCTGGGGGAGGGGAGGGGGCTTGGGGGTCAGGGGGTTCATTTCCCCCCCTGGCCCCCACCCAACCCCTTCCCAATGGACTTAGAGGAGAGGAGTGGAGAGAAAAGGGGAGAGGAGCATGGACACCAATCAGTTGTTGAGGAGAGAGGAGACAGAAACGAGTGAAGCGGGGGAGGCGTGCAGAGAAGGACGCCTCAAAGGGTTGAAATGATTAATTCAGGGAAAGACACATTGGAGGGAAGAGTCACAATCTGTTTGTGTGTGTGTGTGTGTGTGTGTGTTGGGGTGGGGGGGTGCTGACACAACAGACATGTCTTGGCCTCATGAAAGAAAAAATATAATAAACACCGCCCCCTCTCCGCCCCCGTCTCCTTCTGAACTGACCGCAGTGGCTCCCAAAAGACGTAGCATTTGTCACAGACATCCAGTGGGATGGTTCACTCTCCATCCAAATTCTCTGCGTCCTACTACGGGGGCCACACCACTCATTTTCATCCACTGCCACTCAACTCTTGAATGCCCTCTCCTTCTGACTTGCAAAATGTGACCTGCAAAAATATCTATATATGCAACACATACCTGCATCGAGTATGTTAGACCACGGCATTCCTCATCATGTTCCATGAAGAATTTGAAAATTGTCATCTGTCATCTGTGTCACTCCCATGTGGATGGCTCCGAAACTGAGTCTGCTTGCAATGCTGTCTCTTACAATGCCTGAGTTGCAGGAACTAAGCAGACAATGGGTGACCCATATCACAGGCATTTCAAAAAGGCAACACCAACTTCAAGTCAAGATAACCTTCTCATGTGACAAACACTAACATGGTGACTATGTCCACAACTAAAATATGGTCAAGTTCAGACTATTGAGCCCCATTTGCAGTCTTACAGTCTTGTACATTGAATGGGTCTAACAGTTCTCTTTTACACACACACACACACACACACACACACACACACACACACACGCACACAAATACACAAATGATGATTCTCATTTACACAGACACCCTCCGGCAGTATTCACAAACAGAGAGGGGTAGGTGTGCAATACAATACAAAGCCAGGCGACAGAAGCAGATTAAAGGGGGAGCCAAGTGACTGAGAGACAAAGAGAGAGGGAGCGAGAGAAAGAAAGAAAGAGAGAGAGAAACAGAGAAAAAAGTAAAAAGTGATTCACAGAGTCACACTCAAACACTCAACCGACCATTCAAAACTGCAGACCTTGATGAAGTTGAACAATAGCAGACAGGAGAGATTGAGAAAGAGACAGAGAGTGTGTGTGTGAGTGTGTGTGTGATGGCGAGCTGGGGCAAGAAATAATCAGATGGAACGAAGAGATAAGCACTCGCCCCTCCATGCTTGAGCGGAAGGAGAGCGAAGGAGTGGAGCAGCGCTGAGGGTTCAGGACACTTTTTTAATTAAAAAGGAGAGGGGAGCGGCAAGAGAAAGAGATGTTGAGTATTCATTGAGCGGCTCTCTCTATTGTTCTGCCCTTATGAAAAAAAGATTACATTTTGTTGCTGACAGGATTCCTGATTTCATGGCTTGATAACTTTGACTGCGAGTGAGGAGATTGCCACGTCCTTCCAAGAGCAATGTTTTCACTGAAGTCAGCCGGTTATCTCTCACCGAGAGAGAGAGAGAATGAGAGAGAGAGAGAGAGAGAAATATATTATTATGATAATTAAGTATAATTTAATCACACTTCAAACTTAATTAAGGCCTCAACTAGACAGCGATGCACATAGTATTCCTGGATATAAAGCGTTGATTCTCTTTGGCCAGGAGGGACACGGTGCTTGCCAAATGATCAGATCCTAATAACTGTCGCTACAGGCGTATCTCATTACTAGCATTTGTGGTTCAACATTAACCCTACAGACACAAGCACAAGCAATATATACGAGAAGGGGGGAGGAGCAGTGGTGGTGTGTGTTCAGAAGCGTGAAATTTACTGGATGCCAGTTAGAATGGTCTATTTACTGCGTGAAACCACACTCAAACCCTCAGGACAGTTATTGAACAGGCTGACTGTGAAATAGTGCACGGCTGGAAAAAAAACTTCAGTGTAAAGATTAACAGGGGGTCCTTTATTTACGAATGATGGCGTATTCATGTTAGTGAGTTTTGAGTAGAAATTTGTGTGCCAAAAATAAAAGCAAAGAGGAGAAGAGCACTATATATCATTTGTTAATTATAGAACGAGCGTCTCCATTCCCCAGTGCATTGCTGGTCTTAAATACTGAACAAAAAAACCTGAAAGTTTTGTTGTTAAAATCTAAACATGTTCTTGAGTTCACTTTTAAGGGTGGACACTTTGCATCTGAATGTCTCTCAGTGCACAAACCACTGGGCAGGGAATTCCATAAATCCTGGAAATATTCAGCGGCCACCATAATAACAGAAAAAACTGGAGAGAGCTCAAAAGCAAGCCCTTGCATTGAGTCAGCAAGCAGCACTAAGCCAGTTATTTTTAATTCACATTCACCATTGAAACTAGGCCCTTGAGACCTATTAAGAGAGCAAAATGCCAGTACCTGCTGGTGAATGGTCTGATAATGCAGGAGTCCGGCTCGGTTTGGACTCGACAACCAAATAGTTTGCCATTTTGGCACCACACAACAAGGCCAGAAGTGCTGGATGGAAAAAGGGCTTCGTAAAAGGCTGAGGATGAGTTATACAGGTGCGATAGAGGTGGGGGCTGTGCATCTGCGAGCAGTAGATAAATATGGATAAAGAGGAGGAAGAAGGGGAGGATGCAGCGAGAGGGAGAAAGAGATTTTAGGAGGAAAAAAATAGACCAATGTTACACGCGGGAGCTTAAAAAACAGGGAGAGGAACATCAAAAGCGTTCTGCCCTCTAATCAACGCTACAGCAGGGAGAGGTTGGTGGGGGTACAACTCTCTTTTATGACCCAATAACAAAAAAATCCCCTGCCTGGAGTTAAACGCCAGGCTGCAAAACACAGTGCCGACGTAGCCCTTCAGGGAACTTTAGACGATTCGTTCCCGCCACAGAATTATCCTCTCCAATACCACGGTTTATACAGTGCAGTAAAAAAAAAAAAAAAAAACGCCAATTGCGTCTGACAGGGGTCATTACTCACACCTCGTTTTAGACACACCGTTTAACTGGTACCCTATAGTGTTATGTGCGGTAGCAGTTTTTGTTGTAATACTTGCTGTTGGTTTATTTATTCAAACCAGCCACTGGAGAATGAGTGAGACATTGCGGGTCATTTAACAGGTGCACTGTAGTGACGTTACCCCACCAGTAGGGGGAACACCAGTCAATAAAGGCGTCTGATGGGTGATTTTCTAAACTATATAAACCATGTCCGTTTCTCACCAAAGTTTCACTCCTCAGTTCAAGTCATTATATTAAAAGAACTTCAGGCAATGTAAATATCTCTCTTATTCTCTCTCTCTCTCATGTTTTGAATTGGAAGGACATATTTGTGCAGCCACACACCCACCCACCCACACACACACACACACACACTTAGGAACAAATTCTCCCAGTCAGGCTGCTCTGGCAACAGTGTTTACACTGCTTGATGCTACAGACACTACACTTTAACAAATTCTCCCTGTCTCTGGCTACAATGACTACACTGCTGGATGCTACACTTGGGCTTGAGGCTGACCTGTGATACAGTTATCCCATCTCTCTCTCTCTCTCTCTCTCTCTCTCTCTCTCTCTCACACACACACCACACACACACACACACACACACACACAACTTTTAACACAAATAAATGTTTTCAATATCAAATCCATTTTCCCTGTAAAACAAGGTATCCAAAGCTCTGCTGTGTTGCCTGACAGCTGAGCTGTGCTGGGGGGCTTTTACCTCACCACTGCCCCTCCCCCTGCCCTGAGCAAATGTCTAAACTGAGCTGGTTCATCTTAACTGGCTTAAAGCTCCAGCACACACTCATACCATCCTCTGTCTTTCTCACTCCGTCTTGTCTCTCTCTCACACACAGGCATACACACACACACACACACATACACACACACACACACACACACACACAGACATTCACACATTCATACTCTCAGGCTCAGTCACAAAAGTCACACTCTTAGCAACACATTAACACCTGCAATTACTTTCTGGCTCTCCGTGTCTCCCTCTCTCTCTCTCTCTCCCTCCCCTCTCTGTCTCTCTCTCCATTTCTGCCTCTCTGTCTCTATCGTTTCCGTCAGAGGTGCAAAGAATGAGGGCGAGGGAGTGTTCTTGAGAGAAGAGAGGCCTTGGCTGCTTTCATCTCGGAGTCCTGTCCAACCCCCCCCATACTGGCGAGAGCAGGGCCATTAGCTGTGGGGCACAGTGCAGAGACCACTTGAGCCACTAGCCTTTCCCCTTGGCCCACCTCATCTCTGGCCCTCTCCTTCCCTGGCCTCTCACCCTGCCATCTGCAGTTCCCACCCAGCCTCGTCTCTCTCTCCCTAAACCTGAAGCCCCTGGACTGGAGAATGGAACTGCAACACCTCTTCCCCTTTACTCCTGCTGCCAAAACACACCCATCCACATACACACACATAGACAAACACACACAAACATGAAGAACACACACACACAGTTACACTCTCCACTTGAAAGAAAGAAAGAAACAAACAAAAACCCCCTCTGGTTTCTATGTAAGTGTGGCCTTGGGATGCCCCCATACTGCCTCGAAGCAAATTCACATTAAACTAACTCTCTCTCTCACACACACACACACGCGCACACACACCAATTCCTCTAATGTATCAGCAATACCCCTGAAATCAAATTCCAGCCGGTGGTAATTAGGTAGGAGTGAAGCTACATGGTCACGGACTGGTGCACGTTGCCATGGAAAGGGGCGAGGGTTGGCTTGTCTCATCCATTCGGTTGCTATGGCGAAGGACAGGCCTCCTTCGCCTCTCAAACTGGATGTACATTTCGGACTCTTGGCCAGTCATAGAACACGGAAACCTGCAGCTAGCTCTGCTGCTAGCATGGACTTCTGTTGGATTTTAACCAATGCTGTACAGCTTGGACTACCAGACACAGTATATATCTATGTAAAAAAAAAAAAAGAATCAAGACCCAGCAGTGGTTGTGAACAGAGATCTATCTATATGTGGGACATGTTGTGGAGATTGTTTTCAATCCGAGATTTTTGAAGGGTTTTGTTTTGTTTTGTTTTCCCTCTCTTTTTTTTAACAAGACATAATTTACCCATCCCTTCTTCGGTGTCATGTTGATATAGTGTATGGATGACAATGGTGCCATTTATTGTGGTTTCTGACATTTGAAAAAAAAAAAAATCAATAAAGCAGATGGAAGAAGTGACCCCTTGGCCTCTGGATCTAAAGAGAACTAGTCCCTGTATTAACTACTCCATGTCTTAGAAGAAATCAAGTTTCTGTAAGGTTTTTTATTACTCTAGAAAACAGATAGAGAACTCTTCCCCATCATGGTCCTTGTGAGAACTGATTTCTTAGTTCATGTTGAGAGAAGTTTGAGGAAAGGGAGGGAGAGAGGGTGAAGTGTCACATATGTTTGGCAGCTTTACGTTATTCTTAGAAGCATCTACTGCACAGGCACCTGTGCAATGGTGAATGACATGCATGCCAAAAAGAACTGATACTCCACAGAGGAAAGAGAGAGGGGGCGGGAAGGGAGGGCTGGGGGAGAGGCTGAGAGGAGATGAGGCGTTACTTACGTGAGAAAGTCATGCATAATCATGCCACCCTCCCCTCTGTTGCTCTCTCCATTTTCTTCCAACTCTCACTCCTTCTTTTGTCTATCCTCATCTTTCTCTCTGATGCCCTCATTCTCATGGCTGAGACACAGCCACCAGTTACTACCTCACTCCTGCAGTTGCCTGATTTTTTTTCCATGGATGTAATTGACATTAAATCAGCCCGGTGTTGTAATTAAATCCCAAACAACTGTTAACGAGGGGGTGGGGGGGAGAGAGTTCAAACAGTCAGAGCAGGCGTGATCCCTTTAAACAAGATCGATTATGGCATCGCTCCTGGCTTACCACTGGCCCCCACCCCCATTTTCCATATACCTCTCCCTCCATCCCTCTCTCCCCCTTTCTATTCCTTTCTCTCTCTCTCTCTCTCTCTTACACACACACACACACACACCACACACACACACACACCTGTTCCCATAAAGGTACTGGCAGCCTCAGGATAATCTTGATGGAAGTGATGAAAGGAG
>PYXC01002370.1:5135000-5142500 GCA_015244755.2 Tenualosa ilisha
GAAAGAGGAAATGGGGCAGAGAACAAGAGTGTGTGAAGGAGAGAGAGGAATTCTCATTAGAAATGAGGAAAAGCAGGAAACAGGAAGAGCCTCGGGGGGAGAGCGCGAAGCAGCGGCATGCATACGCCAATGTCTCTGCGGAGGTGACGAGAGAGAGAGAGAGAGAGAGAGAGAGAGAGGCGCACTTTGACAGAGACAATTAAAATAATGGCTGAATTGAGTTGTGACATTCCCCCTGAGAAATAACCACCTAGAAAGATAACACCCTTTCACTGAGGACCTACGGTGCTGGAAAAAGAAATTTCTCCCAGATCAACCAGACTCTGTAGCCGCCACTCTTTGTCAACATTTAACAAACTAGGACAGAGAATATTATTACTATTACCAGTGAAGGCTGCGTGGCAGGAGATTATGTATCTGTTTGTTTTCGACTCTGTCATGCACAGCATCCCAACTAATTGAATCCAGAACACAGCTGGATTTGATTTGGTGTCTTCTGTGACAATCAGTAACCTGTCCAGAAGTAGTGGTGTCTGATCAAATCAGAGGGCAATGGTTGCTAAGATACTCTGGAAGTGAAAAGTCCTTGCAACAACTGAGACTCGCTGTCCTCTATATCGCCACGTCTGAAAGAAGAAGGTTCCGGGCCTGGTCGGGTTTCATGGTTTTTGTGGCAGCAGCTGCAGTCCGTTTTTCCCCAACGAACCCTTTGGACCGTGACTCAAACCTGTCACTGTTTGAGGCATGACCCAGTCAGCCATCTTGTAATTCACTGTCTCTTCCGATTGAGCCTGAAGACTTGGGAGAGGACAGTGAAAAATGGAGAAGCAACTCAATTCTGATGGTAAAGGAGAATGGTTGTCCTCTTTCTCTCTCTTTCTCTCTCTTTCTCTCTCTCGAGTTCCTGCGGGCCAATGGAGAACAGGACATTTCCACTTAAGAAAGAGAATCTTGGAAACAGAGGAAGTGATTTAAATTCACTGACAGGACTTTAAATACCAGCCAGGGATCTGTGTTGTGCCCTTTGGCAAAGTAATTATTCACTGTGGTAAAAAAGACGCACAGGTGCATCTGTGTGTGAGTGTGTTTGTGTGTGTGTGTGTGTGTGTGCATACGCATGTGTGTTCAATCACACACTGTCTCTCTCTCTCTAACACACACACACACTTTGCATGCCAGAGGATGAGCAAAAAAGAGAAAGGGAAATGATAGAGGGAAAACTCTAACTAATGAGTTGAACGAATGAAATAAAGTTAAAGCAGAAGAGTTGTTAGACAGAGAGATAGATGGAGGAGAGGAGAGAGAAATTAATAATTGAGTAAGTGGAGACAAAACGCCCTTCATGCCTCCTTAACAGACACACAGACGCACATGCACACAAACACACACACACACACAAACACACACACAAACACACGCACACAGCACACACACACACAGATAATCTCAGTAATTGAAGTTTCAGTGAAAGATAAGGTATTACACTTCTGCCCACAGTTGTAGTGCAGGCAGGGAAAAAAACCCCACTGGTGACATGACTAATGCCAGGCTGATGCCCACTGCAGATGGTGGGTATAACACACGAGGGGCACTTCTGGTGG
Source organism: Tenualosa ilisha (assembly GCA_015244755.2). Taxonomy (NCBI): domain Eukaryota; kingdom Metazoa; phylum Chordata; class Actinopteri; order Clupeiformes; family Clupeidae; genus Tenualosa; species Tenualosa ilisha. The sequence continues at coordinate 5,136,602 of PYXC01002370.1, forward strand.
CAGAGATGGAGAATAGAGATAACCACGGGCACCACAAAGGTCATATTCACTCCACTCACTCTGCCAGTCAATCCATCTCCTCACCTCGTCTATGACTCGCTCTCTCTGAGTCCACTTCCCCACCGCGTCGCTAAAAAAACAAATCTTTCCCCTCCCCTCGCCGACTCTTTGCTCCCACTCTTTACCTCCTCCTTCACCTCTCCATTATTGCGTGTCTCTCCTCTCCTGTCCTCCTCTGTCCTGTCCTCCCTCAACTTTTTCTTCTCTCCTTCTTTTTCTTCTTGTTTTCCTTCTTCTTCTTCTTCTTCTTCTTGTCTGCTGAGAGGAGGCGCTGGGGCTGACTCTGCCTCTGTCTGTGGGCTGATGGGATGCCGCAAGGCCTCCATTAGTGCCTGCTGCAGTGGCTGATGGGAGGTGACACTTATTGGGGATCCGTCCTTCAAAACCTGCAGCCTGTCAGCTGGATGGCAGAAGGGCTCGTCTCCAGCCCACACCCACAACCCGCCACCACCCTTCGCTTTTGTGACTGTAATTGTCTGCGTGCGTGCGTGTGTGTGTGTATGTGTGTGTGTGTGTGTGTGTGTGTGTGTGTATCTATGCGAGAAAGCAAGAGAGGAACTTTCCTTCTTGCTGTCAGTTAGACAGGAGTGCATGAGTTTGTGAGCGGTGTTGCGTGTTTTGTGTAGGCATTATGGCTATCTGATAAAATGTCTGTACCGCCGAGAGGTCCGTGGGCTGAACACGTCCTGCTGTGCAGTAACACTCTCTAGTGTATCCACTCTGTCTCACTCACACAAAGCTATTCTCTCCCTTCGCCCTGACCAGCCCATAACTAATGGTTACGTACCTCTGGTGGCAGTTTTAATCGATATATTGACTGGGTGCTTGATTGTTATTTCATTGACTCCACTGCATGTAAAATGCACAGTAGTTTTGCATTTTTTTTATTTGAGTAGCTCTCAAGTGCACAACAGTTAAACTAGACAATGTCACTTTGTTCATACTGTGCATACATACAGTATGTTCCTCCATGTCTGTGTACCGCAAGAGCATGGCAGGTATTTATAGGCAAAGATAAATATTCAGACATGCATGCGCACGCACGCACACACACACACGCAGGCACACACACACACACACACACACACACAAACCCAGGTGGGTGAGTATTAGACCTGGATCGTTATAGGCTCTCTTGAGCAGGCCTCATCAGACCAACACAGATGCGCAGACTCAGCGCTCAGACGCTGTGCCAAACCTCAATCAATCTTCATTTTCTCTCTCTCTCTCTCTGTCTTTCTCTCTCTCTGTCTGTCTATCCAACTCTCTAATCAGTCTGGCCACTCTCTTCCCTCTACTGCTCATGCCAAGCGGAAATTCCTTGAGTGTAAAACTTCTTTTTCTTCTTATCTGGCCTCCTTTCTTCACGGTCTCACTCTCCTTCTACTCTCTCTCTCTCTCATCTCGGCGTTCCCTTGTTCAACCACTCTCTCTACCTCTTTTCTCTTCACCTCCCTCCCCATCGCTCTCTCTCTCTTTCTCTCTGTCTCTCTCCCTCCCTCTCCTCATGTTGTTGTCACCTCCCCTGGTAAACAGGACAGGAGCCTCCCTCGTTTTTCAGCATGGCTACCTGCCGCCTGGGGGGAATAGAGTCATGCTGTGCTGACAGGAAGTGATGTAAGAGCCTGGCTGAGAGGTGATGGGAGCGAGCACATCATTAGATCCCTCTGAAAAATGTGTATACAGCACTTGTCACCTAGGACAAATACAGTGCTGCACAGGATGCGGTTTACAAAAGTAAACAACATGTGGCAATGTTCTGAGCCGAGTTTATTTCACAAATACAGTCCGGAACACTTATCTGCTTCTGAGTTACATCTTACTAATAAAACATCCTGAGGATGAAAAGACATGTTAAGACCTTTTGGTATTAAAGAGGCAGAGTAGATTGAGTTTACAGATGAAAGTAGAGGCACAGATACATTATCAGACACCTGATCAGGCATCAAAAACTAATCAGGCATCAAGTATCAAGATATCAGGTTTTCATTTATTTGAGGGGTTAATCTCTTTTCATAATAATACCACAATCAGGTGAGACATGTAACATTGTTATGTGAGGGATAATGCATGGTCCACTGTCATTCCTAACTAAATAAATCCCAGACAGATAATGAGATTCACAATGAAGGAATTGCGACAATACTAGAGAAAGGGAGAAACTCAAAATGAAAGAAGATAATCTATGCAAAGTGTGGTGGTAGAGATCTTTTGTTTAATAAGTTAGCCTATAAATTTAAATGAGTGGAGTCCGCCTTCACTCTTGTGTTATCAGTGACTGAAAACATCAATCGTCAAACACTTCTAATGGCATCACCCACTACCACCATCAATACTCCCAATGTAAGCCCTGTTGCTCTTAAGTCCAGGTTCTTCAGCTTCTGGAAGATTCCATCAATTCAAAACTGGCTCCCTGCAGAAAACATCCATTTTTCACTGTCCCAGTTTAAAACAACAAAAAAATTCTTTCTTGTTTAAACTGGTCAAATTCAAAAGACAGAAATCTGGAGGCTCGCCTGCAGCTATAACATCAACTGCAACTGGTGGGAGAATAATTAAGTAACAGTGTGTGTGTGAAATGGTGATCGAACTGCTAAGCAGAACCCTGCTGCTCTATAATAGTTGGAAATGTTCAAAACTCCCTCGCTCCAACTTCTGCAAAGGAAATAATTTCCTTCATGGAAATGAATGATAAATACTTGAGTGGCACATTTAAAAGTCTTCCTGTGTTATTAGATGAAGCACTTTTTGTAAATGGAAAATGACATATAAAGACATTATAAAGCAAAATGTAAACCAGGACACGGCAAAAAAAAAAAAGAAGAAGAAGGAAAAGAAAAATGAATAATTGAAAAATAAGAAACTTTTGCAGCCTTATAATATACTTCCAGTTGGAGGCCACTTTGTTTGAGCATTAAGACTATTGGGGCTGCTTTCAATCAATCGTTAATATTTGTTTGTGATGTACTGTATGCTATGCACCGGCACGCACCCCTGTAAACAGCCACTGTTGCACCTCTGTAAACAACCACTACTGCAATGAAGAGAGAATTCAAATGTCAGTGACCAAAAGCTGCATCTCACTTACCAACTTTCTTCAGCACTAACTAGTAAATCAAGCGTTTTCCCAAAACCTACAACAAACAGGTTAAACGCTCCACCTTTGACTCTTACAAAAGTCATTGCTCTCAGCCACTCCCTCTGATCCCTGATTAGACAGGGTTTTCCATCGCTCTGACTCCAATATGTTTGAAGGGTATCCAGGCCTACAGCACAGGAGCAATAGAAATGACTTTAAGGGGAGCTACTATGCCTGCAAAGACAGGCATAGGTCTCGGAAATTTCCATTGAATAGATGTTGGACACTCAGAACATAAAAGTATCCTTCATATTGAGGTCTAACAGCTCCCTGGATCAGCGTTTTGAATTTGGATTGTTTCTACCATTTTGCCTGTCAAAAACCCAACTACAACAAGGTCAGATTCTGATTCACTACACTGACAGTAATGGCATATGTGTTTTTCCATAAAATATGTTATTCCATAAAACATACAAATAATAAACACAAGTAACACAACAATAACAAAACTGAATGAAGTATACTGAGAAGAATTCAGAATACTGAAGACATGAAGAAAGTCACCTGATGAAATCCTAGCAATCTTACTGTATGTGTGGTGAGGATGCGCCATCATCTGCAGTTTGAGGCCAAAGCTATGCTGTGAGTCTGATGCTCTAGTGGTCAGCGAACAAAAGCCAACTCATCCACCCCGGATCTGACCCATTAACCTTTGGTTTTCTGGTCCGCCGCTCCAACCACCAGACCACACCGACATGTTCTGCTGTCCTGCCATTCTGGGAAGGGGGGGGGGGGGGGCACTCTGTGTTCCTGGCACTGCCTGGAAACCACAGACTGACAGATGCCCCACAAGTCCTCTTCCTCCTATTAAAAAACACTTCCCCACCCCACACCAAAAATAAATAAATAAATAAATAAATAAATAAAGGAACACTGTGAAATGGCAGCAGAGACTAAGAGGATGTCAGGTGTAAAGTTGGGGAGAGGGAGAGGAAATGAGAGAGGGGGAAATGATCAGATAAAGGGGAATCTGCAGACAAAAGAGGAGGCGAAAAGAGAGAGATAGAGAGAACCCCGATGACTAGGCGAAAAATGAAAACACTTAGCAGACATGAGAGAAGAGAATAACTCCACAGTGGTTTCCACAATGCCCTCCAAAACTAAGTCTTCTTCTTCCCTTACCTTCCCTCTCTCTCTCTCTCTCTTCCTTTTACTCTTTCTCTCTCTCTCTCTCTCTCTACCCTGCTGCCTCTCCTCTTTTCATCCTTTTCCTTCTCTCCCCTCTGTGCTCCTGTCCCAAAGGATGTCTCTCTCTTTCTCACTCTCTCTCCCCTGCGCACCATCCTTCACTTCACCACCACACCTGACATTTGCCCAGACCTCCCTGGGAGGAGGTTGCAGTTTCTTCCAGTCTGGGTTTTCCTCCTAAGGCCAAAAGGCAAGAGACTTTTTTTTTTTCATTTTTACCCCACTCCACTTGAGTGAGGTGGTGGTGGTGGAGGAGGAGGAGGATGAGGGGGAGGTGGAAAGAGGGGGTCGGCAGGGCCCTGAGATTCCAATTCATTACAGCGAGAACACAACCTTATTATGATTAATGGCCTAGGCTGGCGGGAGAGCACCTCCGGGATGATGGCAGCCTATCGGAGCACGCAGGCAGGGGGGTAGCAAGCGGACGATAGCCGCTGCTGCTAACTTGCGAGGCTAGGGTTTTCTCTCTCTCCAAGCCATTGGGTTGAGAGATGGAGAAACACCTCTTGTGGCTTTGGGGCAGAGAGAGGGTGAGACGGCAAGAAGAGGGAGGGAGTGAGAGAGAGAGAAAGAAAGAAAGAAAGAAAGAGACAGAATGGATGTGGGCAGGGTGTGTGATTTTGCTTATAATGCTATTTTAGATGACCTGTCAATACACACAGGGACACACATGCTCATGCTCATTACTGAATGCACTAGTGCATATTTACAACACACATGAACACAGTCACACAAGCACACACACACACATTACCAGTCACACAAGCACACACACACACACATGAACACAGTCACACAAGCACGCACACATATTACCAGGTACACAAGCACACGCACACATTACCAGGTACAAACCAAGGCCAAGCAAATAAAATCCTCAGTTGCCCTCCCCTCTCTCCCTCTCTTTCTCTCTCTCTCACACACACACACACACACAACCACACAGACACAAACACAAACACAAACACAAACACACACCTAAGCTGGCATACATTTATAAAAACACTCTAGCCTCAGTCATGCGAGTCAAATCCTTCCCTCAGAGGGACAGACTTGTGAACTGCAACAGACTCACTCTCATGGGAGAGAATAAAGAGAGGGGTCAGAACACATACAAGCATTTCTCTCTCTCTTGCTTTTTCTCTCTCACTCTACAATACACACAAGCACACACACGAAGACATATTTCTTTGTGTGCTTTTGTTATCCTCTCTGTACATGATATATAATACAACATACACACTCACACACACGTGCACACACACACATACACACACACTTTAAAGCACACCCAGTTCATTAACAGTAACACATTTATCCTTCTTGCTCATCTCTCACCAACACACGAGGAAACGCAAAAACACTTTTATACCGACACAAGATGTAAGATGACTCCCCATGCACACACACACATGCAAACACACACACACACACACACACACACACAGACACACACACACAGACACTATATTTTCAGAAGGAATATAGAATTGTTTAGATTTTAAAGATAAT
>PYXC01002370.1:5145000-5147500 GCA_015244755.2 Tenualosa ilisha
GCATCCAATCAGAGCAATGATCAACTACCCTCGTTGCCTGTGTGAGCCAAAAGCGCTGTGGGGAAGATACTCAACAGTGCCGTGTCTGATAGATAGATAGATATATAAATAATACAATCAAGAACTGTACTAATAAAAGCTTATTTCCTCTTCTTGCTAACCAATCAGAATGACAGCTGACAGGCTGTCATTATACACCAACAAAAAGGTGAAATACAGAGACAGCAAATCAACTGCAGGCCCTGTAAACTTTTAGCCAATCAGATATGTAGCTGGCGCTAATGAAGCTAACATCTGCCATCCAGCTGGCTCAGGCGGTAGCCAAAGAGGGCTGTTAGGCAGGTCAATTCCCCTGATTAGGCCCTCTTAGCGGTTAGCACAACCAATCTCCTCCAATGGCAGAACTACTCCAGGGGTGCCGCGCAACAGGTGCGTCATTGCTCGGATGTGGTTGCTTTTCTGATTTTTTTTTTCTTTTTTTTTTTTTTTCGAGGTGAATGAATTAGATCCTGTAACTGATTACACAAGGCCATGCTTGAAACGGCACGTGTTTGATTATTTTAGCTGCCTGGACTGATTAGCATGGGCAAACACGTAGCACAGGCGACATTAGCTTTGTACACAGGCAGCGCTTTTTTAAACAGTGACCCAAGTCTCACAGAAACAAACATACACATGTTTAGAGGGCAGGAGGAGAAAGAGAAAGAGAGAGAGAGAGGGCTAGAAAAAAGAAAGAATATTGTTTTCGACCCTTTTTTTCACTGCAACCTTGCATTCCCCTCGACGCCAGATCCCTGCTCTGCCGCCTTTCCCCCCGCAGCGATTAATCATCTGATACTGAGCTTACCCAAGTGTGCCCATATCCTAATTAACCAGCTGAAAGATGGAGAGAACAAGAGAGAGAGGAGAGGAGAGAGCAAGAGAGTGACAGAGTGGGTGGCAGCCTGTGGAGGGAATGTACAGAAGAGTGCGACTGAAAATAAACAGAAACAAAATTACTGTATTAACTGTATTAAATTAAACATCTCTAGATTTAGCTTTAACACACTGAACTACAGGAGAAAAAGGGGTGGTTTGTGCTAGTATCTGAGTGTGTGTGTGTGTGTGTGTGTGCGTGTGTGTGTGTGTGACTTTAAAAAACACTTTCATCTTTGATTCATAACAGGAGTGGACTGATGTCTTCACACTTTTTTTCTCTACCAAATTCGTTGCCGTGGCCACCTGCCAGCCAATTAGGCAAGTGGACCAGGTAGCAGCTGCAGTGAGACAGGTGGAGTCCCAGCCCAACACTATCTCCCACTAATACTAATGACAACACACCCACACACACACACACACACACACGCTCATGTAGAGCACCAACATTCAAAGCTGTTCAAAATATCCTGAACAAGCTTGCACAAGCATACCTGTACTTGTACCCACACACACAATCTCATACACAAAAGGGAGGGATAAAAGCCAGTCCTTTGCAACTCCATCGTTTCTCTTCAAATTTCCAACTTTCTCCACTTACACATGTCACATAGTATAAACTCCCCCCAATTCTCTCTCTCTCTCTCTCTCTCTGCTGCCTGCTCTTCTGCGTGAGTAATTAGCTGGCTCTCTGTGTCATCCACGGCATGGGGATGGAGGGATGGCAATCAGGGTTCAAAGCGGCCGTCTCCTCGGCTCGTTGTAAAAGCACCCTGGGCCCTTTCTCCTCCTCCTCCTCTTCTTCTTTTTTTTTTACGGGCCGAGGGGTAATATATGGCTTTATTTACGAGGCCAGAGCCTGACAGATTTAATATTTTAATTCTGTTTTATGGCCCCGAACAGCGAGGCTGCCACGCACTTTTTATCGCCCTCATCGCCGCGGTTACTGACGGATGGACGCGACAGGACACGGGTCGAACGAACGAGCCGGGAGGATGAGCCAAAGGGACACAGAGAGCTGGGTGGGGAGGTGGGCTTGGTGGGGTAGAGAGAGAAGTGCAGGCTGGGGAACAGATAGACAGATAAATAGATAGATAGATAGGTAGGTAGATAGATAGGTAGATAGATAGATAGATCAAGAGAGAGAGAAGGAGGAAGAGAGCAGTACAGGCAAACAGAGAGCATCCATCTCTCCTCCACTACACCCCAATGACAGGTGAGGAACTCCGATGTCTCCTTAGTCTACCCCTCTTCCCCTCTTCCTCTCCTCTCCTCTCTGCATCCTCTGTACCCCCCAGCCTCATCCCCTCACATCCCTGTCACTCCTCATCTGGGGCCTATAACTCCTCATTTGGCCTCTGTGTGTGTGTGTGTGTGACTGTGTGTGTGTGTGTGTGTGTGTGTGTGTGTGTAGATGGGGGTAAGCTACATAGATTTGGCCATGGAATGGACAGGTCAGGTCAAGCTCCTGGTGAGATTCATGGCCCCGGCGATTGACCGCATGGGCTAATTCCGCAGTTGATTCATGTATTAACCGAGCGATTCAGGGCTGACGGTGTCTGGCGGTCGATTAATGGTCAGCACG
>PYXC01002370.1:5160000-5200000 GCA_015244755.2 Tenualosa ilisha
TTTGTTGTGTTGTGTGTGTGTGTGTTTGTGTCCCTTCTGAGTTACAGAAGTGATTTCACATTTCTTGCTGAGCTAAAGTAAATCCGTCAGGCTTTCAATTCTCCCAAGTCTACATGCACAATCCCATCCCACACCTCTCTTTCTCTCTCTGTCTGGTTCTCTGTCTCTCTCCTTTGCATATACACACAAACACACATGTATGCAGACACTGACATACGCTCACACATACAAGAACACACAAACAAAGACACACACACATGTGCGCACACAACCACACACAACCACACACACACACACACACACACACACACACACACACACAGACACACACACACACACACACAGACTCACACACACACACACACACACACAAACACACACATACACACATACCTCATGGCAAAAAACCCCTGCCATCCTGTTAATGATCAAATAAGAAGCCGCCCTGTCTGCTTTCAGCTAATAACCAGTCTCAGAGGGTGTTCGCAGGGCGCTCGAGACCAAAACAGAAGAAAGAGAGAAAGAGAGAGAGAGAGGAAAAAAAGAGAGAGAGAAACAGAGAGGAAAGAGAAGGAGAGAAGCAAAAAGAGAGAAGGAAGACAGAAAAACAGACAGAGACAGACATCCCATGGCTTTGGCAGGAGGCGACCTGCTCCAAGGGATGAGACATGGCTGACAGCACCATGCCGTCTGCGGGATCGCTCCCCTCAGGCAGCAGGGGGTCTGGTGGAGGAGGGCAGGGGGAGTGGCGCCCGGCAGGGGGAACCAGAGTGGGCAGAGGGCAACAGGAGGTGTTGAGGGTCTCAGGCCTCCAGTGGAGAGGGAGAGAGGGAGAGAAGAGGAAGAGAGAAAGAAAGAGAGAGAAACACACACACACACACACACACACACACATACAGAGAGAGAGAGAGGATGAAAAAAAGAGAGGGAGAAACACACATACGCTTATATTCTCAATCACTCATGCACACACACCTACACACACGGACACACTCAGAGAAACAATAGGGGAGATATTCAGAGAGAGGAAGAAAAAGAGGGGAAGAAAGACACACACACACACACACACACACACACACACACACACATACACACACAGCCACTGGCCCCCTGAGTAGGGGGTCTGGGTTGATGTTGGTCAGAGAGCCACATCGGCCCCCGCCTTTAATAACACTGAGTTCGGATTTTAATGGCGCTTATTAGAACACAGCCAGCCAGAGGAAATGAGAGAGACTCCCTGCCTGGCCTTTGAATTAAACTCCCCTCCTCTCCTCCCCTCCCCGTCTCTCTCTCTCTCTCTCTCTCTCTCTCTCTCTTTCTGTCCCTCTCTCTTTTGGTATGTTTCTCAGTGTCTCCCTCTTGCTTTTCCTTTCTCCTCAAGCCATCTTTATGTCTTGCTCCTTCTCTCTTTCCAGTTTTTCACTATTCCTTCTTTCTTTCAATCTTTGTTTTTCCAGCTGTCTCCTCTCCTCTCTTTCAGTTTCAGTCTTTATTGTTCTAGCTCTCTCCTCTCCTCTCGTCTCGTTCGCTCTCTTCTTCACTCCTGATGGCTTGCCTCGTGCCTCAAATGTCAAACTCAAATTCACACAAGTTTAATTGGCATGGTAGCAATGGGTTTGCTGAAGAACTCTGTGTTCTTTCGCTTTCTGTCTCTCTTTCTGTTTATCTAACGCCCCCCTCCCATCCCTCCATCTCTCTTTCTCTCTCTCTCTCTCTCTGAGAAATCCAAATGACTCTGATACATTATAAATAACCTGGGTGAAGGAAATGGGGTGATGAGATGCATTGACTCATTTGTTTTTTCCAGAAAAAAGGAAGAAGAGAAAATAGACGAGAAGAGAGAAGAGGGGAAGACAAAGACAGGTGGTGGGGTGCACACCCAAGAAGGCAGGATCAAACGACAGGAGGATGCATGTTGACTATCTGGCAAGGCTTTGACTTTGTGAATGTGTGTGTGTGTGTGTGTGTCTGTGAGTGTGTTTGTGTGTGTGTGTGTGTGTGTGTGTGTGTGTGGAGGGGTTGTGTGAGTGCATGAGCATATCCTACATTTAAGTTTCAGAAGGTGTCCTTGCCCTCCACGTGTGTGTGTGTTTGTGTGTGTGTGTGTTTATGTCTGTTTGTGTGTGCGTGTGTGTGTGTGTGTGTGTCAAATACTGTGTTTTAGTGTGTGGGTGCAAGAGCATATCCAAATCTGACGTTTCAAGAGTGTCCTTATCTGTGTGTGTGTTCTTTGTGTGTGTACCTTTCATCCAAGGTGTGTGTGCTCAAGGAAGCGCCTGTGTGCAGAATGAGCCTGTGCCTGTCATTGTGACATTTCTTGTGATTGTCTAATGACATTTCTCATGACATTACAGTCTTGTGATTGCTCACACCCACAGAGTAACATGACATTCTGGCAGTCTTACGGGTCGTAATGTGCTCATTTAGCTGCACTGAGCACTTAAAAAGGGCTTGAGGAAAATAGTCCTTCCAGAGCACCTCACACACACACACACACACACACACACAAGCACAAGCTCGAGCAAACACACACACACACACACACATATGCACAAACACACAAGCACACATTGAGACACGCTAAACACACACACACACTCACCCATGCAAACACACACACACACACTCACACACACACAGAGGTGAAAAGCCTCCCCTTAGCAACGGGTTTTCATATTATGAACATTTATCTAACGTGCAACTTGAAACTGTCTTTCAGTGAGCCCCAGAGTATTCAATTAAGTCTGATACATACAGTCTGCCATAGGCATGCAAAAACTGAAATGTGATAATGATGACAATCAGTAATGATCATGGCTCAATACTGGTGAAATTGTAGGCATGCAGATAAGGGCATATGGATCATATGGATTTTGCATATGCGTATGACATCACTAAAAGCAGTATTTTAACCTTTATACTGAAGGTGAAACATGCAGAATGTGGTTAGGTCTTCTTTTTTTTGTATGAAACAAAACGTGTGGCACCGGCTACTGTTTATTCTCAAATTCTCTAAGAAATAAATTAACATCATATCTTACCCTCACTTTTACCCTCACTTTTAACTTTATTAAGTTTACAGGATTTGTCTGGGCCTACTAATCCTTAGACTGGCAAGATGACTTTTAGATATGCACACTATTCCCCTGAAACAAATTACAGACTGACTGAGAGCACAATACTTTGCAGAGGCCGGCTTATTTTAGAATACTGCTGGAGAACTTGATTAGCCTGAAGTGGACACATTTTTTTTTCTTTTCTAAAAGTGTCTTAATTGACATCCGTGGGTCTTGCTCTGAGTGAACCAATTTTATTTTTAATTACCTGCAAGGTTGTTTATTTGCTCGTTGACTTGCATCCCCTTTTTCCATTTCATGTGTTGAGAGTGGAGGACCCTACCGCAGGGGAGAGACAAACAAAGACAAAAAAGGGGGGGGGGGGGTTAACGACAAAAGTACTCAACAAGCCTTTAATGGTGTCACAATTGTCAAGATGGCCGACAATCCATTGTGGGAAAACGCTTGAATTTTTCCCCTTCCTTCTCTTATTTTCTTTCTTTCTCTCTCTCTGTACTTACATGATGCAACTGGAAACCAAAACAAAATGCGGCCATCGTCCATGCTGTGACTGAACCACTGCCGTCCCATGAGGCTGTTGCTACAGGAGCGCCGGCGATGGAGGAGATTTGAATATTTAATCAGGCCCAGGAAAGAGGGTGGGAGGGGAGGGGAGGGGAGGGGAGGGAGTACCCATGGTGGCAGAGAAAAGACATAGACCAAGAACCAATAGACCAATCAGTGGAACTGCATGAAGTGGGCAACAGAGGTTGGCGAGGGTGGGGGTTGCATGTCCCTTGGCTCCTGCTATATCCGCAACACATCTAAGGAACAGACATAAATGCACTTCACAGGCCCCATGTGCCACCAGTCTTTGCTTGTTTATACTCACACATACTCACTCACTCATTCACACACACACACACACACACACACACACACACACAGACACACTGTCATAGCCTCCTCCTTACCTTTGACGTTTAATTCATCCCCTCCATCCTTCCAACCACTACAACTTTCTACTTTATGCTTAAAGACAGTTAAAGGGCGGGCGCACACACACACACACACACACACACACACACACAAGCTTGCACACGCATGCGCACACACACCCACACATACACACAAACACATTCACAAACACTCAATTAGTGTAAATTGGGAACATATGCTGCTCATCCACCAGCCTCCAGAGACAGCTCCTGTTTCTGACGGTTCCAGACTATGTTCCTGCCCACCCTGGTCGCTCAAGCTTTGAAACGTTCACTTATGCCACGCTAAGCTACAAAATGTTACCTCATCTGAATTTGGCTGGCTTTGGTGCTATACTCTGCTATACTGTACAACATATGTGTTGTGCTCTGCTGTGTTGTGTTGTGTTGCATTGTGCTCTGTTGTGTTGTGTTGTGTTGTGTTGTGTTCTGCTGTGTTACGTTGTGTTGCATTGTGCTCTGTTGTGTTGTGTTGTGTTCTGCTGTGTAGTGTTCTGCAGTGTTATGTTCTGCTGTGTTGTGTTGTGTTGTGTTGTGTTGTGTTGTGTTGCGTTGTGTTCAACTCTTGTGCTGTTGTGTGTTTAGTTTAGTGTTGCATGGTGTTGGAATGCTTAATGCAGTGTTCCTGAAGTGTTGTGTCCCGTCATGCAGTGCCAATGCCTTTAAGCAATGCCATGAAGATTAACACCTTCATATTCATTTTGATGATACAATGACTTACAACACTGAAAATTCAAACTCCGACATTGGCAAGACATGACTGGAATTCCTAGTGATGCATTCTGCAACTTTGCTGTACCACGCAGTAACACACAGGGCTTCGCCTTAGCGCTAAATTTATACCCAGTATATTGCAAATCAATGAGAAAGGGGGACTACATACTGGCTCTTATCCCAGTGCTTTGAGACTGAGCTATCCTGAGACAGCCCTCCACTCTCAGGCCTCAGTCTGGGGTCAATCAGGGCGCCCCTCAGTGGTCTTCAGCAGATGATTAAACACACCTCCACCAGCTCCACACCGGCTTCCCTCAGGTCGTGTGCAGATGCCCATGGATCAGATGCCTCTGCATGTTTCTCACCAGTGCGCTAAAAATAGTCATGGTGTAACACAACCACACACGCGTGCGCACACACATACATACATACATACACACACACACACACACACACACACACACACACACACACACACACACACACACACGCACACAGAGGGAGAGAGAAATATACACGTGCACATGCACATACACACAGAAGCAGCAACACACACACACACACACACAAACACTCAGAGATGACAGCATGGTCCAGGCCCATTAGGCCAGAGGACGGTCTGGATGGAGTCCCAGGTTAGAGGACGTCTCCGCCCGATCCCATCCACCATCTGCTGCAGCCAGAAGGCTGGCACCACTGGGTGCAGCCGGCAGAGAGAGAGGAGGAGAGGAAGAGAGAAGCAAAAGAGAGAGAGAGAGAGGGAGGAAAGAGTAGAAGAACAGGGCTGGCCCGGGCAAGACCAGTTTGGTCAGGTGGGACACGGGGTCGTCTGTTACCTGTCCACCTTCAACCCCAACCATCTGCTGCTGGGAAAAAGGGAGCAGAGAGAGAGAGAGAGAGAGAGAGAGTGGGGTGGAGAAAGAGAAGAGGGAGAATGAGGAAACAGTATGGAGAGAGGAAAGCTAGAATGAGAGAGAGAGAGAGAGAGAGAAGAAGTGATAGAGTATAAAAAGGAGGGGATGTAAGGCAGGAAGGGAGTTTGAAGGATAGGTGTGGAGAGGTATGGAGTGTGAACAGAGAGAGAGAGAGAGATAGAGAGAAAGTGAGAGAAAGAGAAAGCAAGAGAGAGAGGAACAAATTACATAATGTTCCTTAACATTAAATTCTACCTCCACTTTCAGGTCTGCTGACTTCTTTTGGCATAATTTAATCTATCATTCATTTTCATTATGAGGCACTTTCTCTTTCATCTCTCTATACCATCTGTTTTGGCACCGCTGCCCCACCGTATCTTTAAAGGCGTGCCAGTCTCACAGTTTGAGGCTGAGAAAAGGGCATATATGAAAACAAACAAACAAAACAAGGAGATACAGAGATGACCAAAAAAGCCTAGGTGTAAACAGAGAGGGGCAGATGGACAGATGGACAGGCAAACAGACGGACAGACGGACGGACGGACCGAGAGACAGACAGGGGCACAGGGAGCCTTATGGGCAAGGCCTTGTGTGGCTGCGGGGACCTGTACTGGTGGAAGTGATGTGTGTATGGGAGGGGATTGGCACTGATCTTGTTCAACTAAGATTACACTATCGGGCTCAGCACCAGGAACAGCCGGTCACATTCACTTAACCCAAGATCCAGTGCTGTTTTACATTATTCAACATTTCATTCATTCATTTAGCGTACGCTTTCCATTTAAAGTGAATTACAGGGCAGGTTAAGGGACATTTGGATGGTGTGTGTAGCCATTAGTGAGCCAATCTATTGGGAAGCCCTGGGTTCTTACTGCTTGCTGTGACTGTAGGTCCTCATCCTATCTCATCAGGAGCCCCGATTAATCATCAGCTTCTAGTGAGAAGGACAGACTTTTGGATGTTAATGTCAAAAGTACATGAACATGACAGCCATGTGGAAACCAATACATTCATTGATGTGAGGAGAGACTTTTGCTGTCCTAGGCCAGTGTTATCTTTGTAGTTGCCGTCCCTATTCTGAATGATCTTTTGCACCAAAAAACTTTAGCTATTCTCTACAATAATGAGCAAGCTGTCACGAGCTGTGTGTTCATGACATGGTGAATCTATTTGCTTTGCTAGACTTCATGGGCCCTCATCAAAAACACTGACCCCATTTACTCTAAAAGCAACTGTAAGTGTCTTTAAGTGGACGTTCCCTTGCCTTGCCCTGTCACTGAATTTGAAATATAATGACATGTAAGACAGACAGACAGACAGACACACACACACACACACACACACAGAGAGAGAGAGAGCCTCAGGACAGAAACAGTAGGGCCGACTGGATAAATAGGAAGAAGAAGAAGGCCAAAGCAGACTGACTGCTGACTGACAGACAGACAGAAAGACAGACAAGCTAGCAGCCAGATACAGAGACAGACATATGGGGAGAGACAGGACCAGACAATGACTCAGAGAGTGTCATATAATCAGACAGATTGGACAAGGGTGTGTGTGTGTGTGTTTGGCAGGGGGGTGGGAAAGTAAGAGAAAGAGGGTGGGAGGGAGGGAGAAAGTTGTGCAAAAAGTTGAAACAACAAACTGACCCCTTTTTGTGTCTGCATGGATATGAGGATGTAATTGTGTGTGTGTGAGAGAGAGAAAAGCAGAGAGGAGGACAGTGTATGCTTGTGTGTGTGACTGTGTGTGTGTGTGTGTGTGTGTGTGTGTGTGTGTGTGTCTGACTGTGTGTGTGTGTGTGTGTGTGTGTGTGTGTGTGTGTGTCTGAGTGAGGTGGCAGATGCTGGCTGGAGCTGGGTGCTGATGCTGTGTGTTTGGGGGAAAATTGAGTCTGAAACAAGGAGGAAATGAGAGATGGGAAGATAGCACCACGCGCGGCAACTTCAGATGAGCGGGGAGGCCAAACAGAGCGGCCACTTCACATGCACATTAGTCTCTTCTTCCTCCTCCTCCTCCTCTTCCTCCCAGTCCTCGTCTCCCCCTCTCCTTTTCCCTCCCTCCAGCCAGCCAGCCAAATCCCACTCGGCATGGGATGTAGCAAAGGCAGCAAATGGAGAGAGGCTCATTACTGGAGAAGGGCTGTGTCTGCGTGTGTGTGTGTGTGTGTGTGTGTGTGTGTGTGTGTGTGCAGATGCTTGGAGTTACTTTCATCATCCTGCCTGCCTACTTAGCCAACAATCTGCCTGTATGAAGACCAATTACCATACTCCTCCACAAGGCTACCTATAGTACCTGCCTGTTAGTGTGAGAACCATTCTCCTCCAGTAGGCTACCTATAGTACCTGCCTGTTAGTGTGAGCACACACAGCCTTCACAGGAACACCAGCCATTCTAACCACATCACTCTCTCTGTTTCTCCCTTGGTCCATCTGTCTATCCATCCATTTCTGTTTATCCATTCATCCATATACTTGTCTGTCTGTCTGTCTGTCTGTCTGTCTATCATCTATCTGTTGGCTTGACTGCTCATTTTCGAGAGACACAGCAAGCGCTTACAGGGAATATTGAGGATGTAACTCAGCTAGGCTGTCAGACGGGAGGCGATCAGTGTGTGGGGGGAGAGAATGAAGGAGGGATAGATGGAGAGATGGAAGCATTAAGTGGGGAGAGGAAGGATATACTATATGCGGGATGGAGAGAGACCTTTGACGTGCACATATTGGGCCATTAATCAATTATTTTCATATAATAAGAAAATACCCTAACACTGTCTCACTAGGTCATCAAGGAGAAAGATGGATTGAGAGGAGAGGGAGAGGGAGGGAGGAAGAGAGAGAGAGAGGGAAGAGTGTAGAAAGTGTTAAAGGAGGGATAAACTCTCATGTGCGGAGGTGTGGCAAAAAAGAGCAAGGAGATGAAGAGATTTAGGGGTAGCTTTACAAAAGTAGCAATTCATTTATCAAAGGCTGAATGAGGCACAGTGTTATAAGTGCCAGGCCTGGGAGACCGTAATGTCGGGATCGATAGAATTCCTGAAATAGCTTGGCGTCTTCCTTCAGTTTTGTCTGACGCCGCTGCTGGCATCTGTGTGCCCCGCTCCAATCCCGTTTCTGCAACAGCAAAGTCTCTGTCTCCAAATAAGCAACAGACATGTAGAGACTGAGTGTAAAATTTAAAAAAATTAAGGAAAAATTGAAGACACTAGAAAATCAGAGTGCAGATCTCGGCCAAGGCAATATAGGGTCACTGATGCAACACAAATTCCAGAAGGTGTTTCGAATCACCACCAAAACTTAATCATCTGTTCCTTGTCCTAATACCCACATTGTCTGAAAAATGCATCCAAATCTGTGCAGTACTTTTCACGATATTTTGTACACAGACAGACAGACAAACGAATAGACGCCGGCGAATACATGACTTGCTTGGCGGAGGTAAAAAAAAGCAAAGGAATAAAATATAGAACTGCATGAAAGAATGTTTCCACACAACTGATATATCTTACAGCAACCAATTCTGCAAAAACACTGAACACTGACACAGAGCCCATTCACGCGTATACCAATGGATTAGTGGGTGCCATATTGGCCGATTGGCTGAGCTTCCTGACAGCCCATCCTGGCCAGGCTGTTTGTGACAATCAACATGAGCATCCTCCCCCGCCCTTCTTTCTCTCTCTCTCTTTCTCTCTCTCTCTCTTTCTCCCTCCTTCCCTGACCATCAGTTGTAACTGCAGGGGGGAAGGGGATGGGGGGTGATGGGGTGGGTATATTAGGCAAGTGTCTCCTGCCGAGCACCAATTAGCACTCATTAACAGCCTGAAAGAGAGAGAGAGAGAGAGAGAGAGAGAGAGACAGAGAGAGAAAGAAAGAAAGGGAAAAAGAAACTCAAGTCACAACTGAGACAGGAATAGGAAGCAATGTCTGCTAAATACATCATTGTAAATGTAAATGTGAGAGAAGGAAGGTAAAGAGAAGAGAGAAAATAATGGCTGACAAAGGAAAGGAAAAGAGAAGAGGTGACCAGCGCATAAGGAAAGATGAACAGAGAAGAATGGAAGACAAGAAAGAATGGGGTGAAAAGAAGGACATGCCGTACCAAGACAATTTGCAATAAAACCAATAACCCAAATGCCACAGGGCAGACCACATTGTTCTCTGCAATTGTTGACATTACAGACTACATATACAATCAGCAATAATGATGTGAAATTGCTCCATTGGAAACAGTGGAAGAGCAAGCCATTATTTCCAGATAAACACTTTTACCTGAAGCAACAGGAAGCAATTCCATGTTCCAAGAAGCAAACAAAAAAAGATGTGTTTGGAGCAACAAAAAGAAAAGGAAAGCTTCATGTTCAAAGACACTGCACACTGTGCGTTTCAGAATGCCCTCTGGAACAATTGAAGCTACATGAGTTTGAGACACACTCATTCTAGGTCTAGAGGACATCTCTCACACACACACACACACACACACACACAGACACACACACACACACACACACACACACACACACACACACACACACTATCTGTTAGACAGAGATGGGTAGAACAGGCGGAAATATCTCCTCTCTTTTTTCCACCAATATCTCCTTGACGCTAATGATTGACAGCGTGCCTGGCTGTGGTGTCCTCGCCCGCGGTTGGCCCGTCTGCCCATGCTCCTATCTTTCCCGGTGATTTGTATCGCCGTTAGCGATGGTTGCCATGTTTACAGCGGCGCTCTCTCTCTCTCTCTCTCTTCCTCTCCCTCTCCTCTTGCTTGCTAAACAGCATGGGGGCCAGGAACAAGAGGGTGTGTGTGTGTGTTGTGTGTTGCGTGTGTGTGTCGGGTGGGGGGGGGGCAGTCGAGTGCAGAAGTCTGTGAGAGGAGGACATTAATTTGCTTTATCATCTCACCTCTTGTTGCCCCCCTCCCTCCCTCTCTCCCTCCCTTCCTCCCTCTCTTCCTCCTCCTCCTCCCTTCCAACCGACTGGAACACGTCCCCACTCTGCCACCTTAATAAACAGCTTGTGTTGGGGAATTGAATTTAAACCAGGGCCATCCAGCATATCTCTGCACAGAGCTATGAGAGAGAAGAGGAGCCAGGAGGGGGAGAAGAAGGGAGGGAGGGACCGAGGGATGGGAGAGAGGGATGGGAGGAAAGAAGGAAAGAAACAGGGAGGGAAAGAGAGAGAGAGAGAGACATCAATAACAGCGACAGCATTTAAGAGGCAGACAACCTTTACAAGGGAGCATGCCGTTTAACCGCCAGCCACGGCCGCCCGTGGAAGGAGGGAAAAAAAAAAAAGACCGGCCCCTCCCTGGGCAGGGAGCCATGCCGACAAAGGACCCACAGCCAATGGCGATCAATCGCGACGTTCAAGCTGGCAGTCTTGGATTGCAACCAGCGGCGCATCGAAGCAGTTTGCCACTCTGATACACCCAAAAACAAACTACTTGCACTAACCCACCACAAAACCATCAAACAGCAACATACAATATATTAATATACTAACAGAAGTGCCCCACAGACCATCACTTTCCAGGAAGAGAATTATGGTACACAGTAACAGGGGTAATGTGTTCTTTTGCACCCAAGGAATGTGACAACAATCCAGAATCTATTGAACTAGCTTCAAAAGGATAGCAAAGAAAGCCAACACAAATTCTAACTTTGTGTGCAATATCAGTGAACCCCAAAGTAATCTACAAATGCTGCCTGAAATCCTACCAGCCTCCCTCGCTTTCTTTTCCATTCTCTCTCACTCTCTCTCTCTCTCTCTCTCTGTGAGTGATAGGTGCAGGAACAGAGGGAGGCAGAGCAGCTGCTCTCTACTATTCAGCAGGAAACCTCAGGGCTACACTGAACACAGCACACCTGGAGAGCGAGTGCTTGTGTGAGTGTGAACAGCAGCAGCAGAGCTGGAGGGACTGGCACCAGGAACAGATGAGCCCAGTCGTAGCTAAGCCACACTTAGCATTCCTGTGTGGCGCACGGAGGGAAAGCGTTTCAGTCGGGGACGTTAGCCACTCCCGAAAAAGGACCCAGATGGGTCATTAGCATAGAAAGCAGAGAGGGTTACGTCTGAGCGACTCATCTTTACCCTCAAAGAGTAGTCATTCAGAGGACAGGTGAACGTGTATACACACACACACACACACACACACACACACACACACACACACACACACACACACACACATACACACACAAACAATCCTCTCTTGACATCCCTAAACTTTTTCAGAAACATGTTAACGTTCAAGAGAGAACTCTCTCTCTTTTCACTGTGAAAAAAACATCAAAAAGATCAGAAGCGAAAGACTGGGACTGGATTGAGAGCAGAAAGAAATGCATTTTCCCGATGTGTCTTGCTCATTCCATATGCAGATTTATGCAAATGCATGCGCAAGCAGACACTGACCTCCGATCGCCAGACACGGCAGTGGTAAATATCAAAATTTTCGCCCATTTTAAACTTCCGCTTAGCCACCTGCTGAAAGGAAAAGGTAGAGGAGGAGGACAGAGAGAGAGAGAGAGAGAGAGAGAGAGAGAGAGAGAGAGAGAGAGAGAGAGGGGAGAAAAACATCCCTGAAATTTTTCTCATTAATATGCAAATGCAGGCAATCAGATTTGCACGTTGGATTGAATTAATCTCTGCCACCCCTCCGCTTGTGCTGTAATCACAAATTACAGACGGGCACCTGACAGACGGCTACGGCCTCACATCCTGTCAAGCAGGGGGTCTCCACCTCGGGGGAAATAGACCAATCAGCGGGCTCGGATCCGTGCAAATTTACTCCTACAACTCAATCCAGACATTTCATAGGTGTGTGCCTAAGGGGTCATAATCCTCTCATCACATTATAGAGAGAGTGAAAGTGTGTGTGTGTGTGTGTGTGTGTGGTGTGTGTGAGAGAGAGAGAGAGAGAGTGAGTGTGTGTGAGTGTGAGAGAGAGAGAGAGAGAACTGAAAGTATCTTTAACATGCGCATTAAAACAAACTCCACACTACTTAGCATGCAGGAGTGTCACACCAGCAGCGTTTAAAGGCAAAAAATGACAGTTAATGCGGATGAAATGAAATCCTCTGGGCTGTTTTCACACTACTGGTAATATAGAAGTAACCCTGATGCAACGCGGCGACAGTTGACAACACCTCAGTGTCATGGCTGTCATTACAGCGATGCTCCTTAAGCAACAAACACAAAGGGGGAGGAAGGGGGGGGGCGATGGGGGTTCGAGGAGAAAAAAAAACAACCTTGCTGAGTGGAAAGTTACTGGGCTGTGCCACAGACTCATTCTGTCACTCGCAGCAATGGCGGCACACCTGTCGTGTCGCCGTGAGGGATGGTGCGTGGCCCAGGTGCTCGTTAGGATGACAGAGCGACGAGCAAGGGATGGGACGTGGCGGCATCCATTTCATCGGCGAAGACTAGCAGCAACGAGGGCTCTCCATCTACAGCGAATCCGCCAACCCCGCCGTCCGCCTGACCAGCTGAGCGAGTGACTGTGGCAAGGTCGTTCATTAAACACCGCCGGGGAAACAAAGCAACCCACCGATAAAAGCGCACGTCGGAGACAAACTCTGGGTAAACACGCTACGGTTTGCTGTGACCTGAGCTACAGGAGAAGGGCGTGACCTTTCCCATCTCTCAACAGTAGATACAGCGCATCAGTCAGAGAGGAAAAGGAGACGTCAGCACAGCTTCCTGCAGGGAAAAATCTGGTCTGAAGAAATCACAACTGGCTTTCGGTCAAAATCCTATCATTGTTTTCCTTCACTACCACGTTACAAGAAAACATGGAGGTTTCCTAATCAAGTTACTACTGGCCCAGTAGTACTGAATAATAGACATAAAGGCAGACACTATTAAACATAAACATATATAAAAGCAGAATTCTAAGTAAAAGAAAAAAAACAAACAACGAATCAAAAACAAATCATTCAACATCTATGGGACTCAATATTGAGGAGGCTGTCGAGACATTCTTATGGGAGCATTTTCATTCTGGCACTGCAACTGCCGCCTGTGTGCAATGAAGGACCAGTCATCCCAGGCAACAGTCGCTTGGCAACATGGTTAAGCCTCTAAACATATTTCGAAGGCTCGAGTGTGACATAAGCTTACAAGGCTCGCCGCTTCATTAGCGGCAAGTGAGAGAGAGAGAGAGAGAGAGACAGAAGAACAAGTAGTTCTCACCCTTTCTGTGTCTCTGCCCCACCATTATTGCCCATAAACTGTAGACCTCTATGTCTCTGTTTCCCTCTGCCTCTATTACTTCAACCATCACTCCTTCCCTAATGTCCCTCCCACCCTCCTTGATCGCTCTCCTCATCTATTTATCCTTCTCTCCTTCCTTCCTTGTACTTTTTTCTCCCTGTTCCCTCTTCCGAAAGCCGCTCATCACCCCCCCCCCACCCCACCCCAACCCACCCCCACCCCTCCTCCCTACCCCTGGTGTGTTTTGCAGGGGGAATATTAAACAGTCGTCTGTCGTTTGCTCCTGATATTATATCATAATTAGCAGGGGTTCCGAGCTGGCACACCAGGAGCTAACAGATGGCACGCTAATTCTATTAGCACGCGCGGGAATGACCGAGCAGCTTTTCGAGCTGGCCGAGCATTGCGACCTTCAAGCGGCAGGAAAGCAAAGCGGCCGGCCAGTTCCGTAACCGCCAACAACACTCACCCACCCCAAGCAGCACCCTCTCCCTCCAAAAAACACTATCCTGCAGTATTTTGCAAACCCTTCTTAAACTCTCCTCTCTTCCACATGTACTTTTGCAGTCAGCATACACTGCAGTTGAATAACGTTTTCACAGTCACAAACATAAATTATAACCTTGAGCTTCTTTTTAATTCAGAAGTAGGCTATGGCTCAAGATATTATACAAGTTGTTATAGCAATGTAATTACAATGTAATACCACATCACATTTGTTTTTTCTTTCTGTACAAGACTCTGGTTCTCTGACCTTACTAATGAGTTCTCTCATCTCTCCAGCTTTCCTTCATAGCCACATGAGATCTTTTTTTTCCAGCAAAACACATCATACCTCACCAACTTTCACCTAAACCTCTATTGGGTTGGCACACACTTGACGTGTTTGTAACACTTTTGTAATTTCACGTTAATGATGTGGAACACCACATCACAGTAGGCAGCCATACTGATGTCACTAATTGCACAGATTGCTAATCTAAATACAAACACAGGTTTTGTTCTGCCGTGATAAGTTCTAGTAGGCTACACTGACAGGGCTAATCTCCTTTTGTGCCTTCAGGTTCCCTCAGGAAATTTTGAATAGTGATTTTTCATTCCCATTTATACTAAACACTTCTCCTGCCAAGTCCCAGCCACAAACTGTTGGGAGCAGGGTGAAGCCATTTCACATGGTACTAAAGGAACTAAACTACACTGAGACAGTTATTGCATGAGACAGTGAGTGTATGCTCGGTTCTTTAAACCAACATCGTGTAATTTTTTCTCCCATCTAGCGGTGAGGTGGTATACCACAAACAATTGAATAGGATTCTTTAGCCCGCCCCTTTTCTCAGTGCTCAATTCCTTCTATGGTAGCCGACAGCAGAGCGCAGACATATGGAGAGACGTCAATGAAATGGCATCCGCCAACACAACTTATAAAGACTTTCGATTTAGTTTGTTTGAATTACCTGTCGAGATGAAAGCAGGCAACCTTGCATCACGTTGGAAGTTCCTTTCCCTCATTAGCTCCTTTCATTTGGGAAAAGCCGCTCCAATGATTACTCGTATTCTTTTTTTCTGTTTTCTTGGCGACAGATTGTGCCTGTCATAAGTCTGATAATATGTGTGATCATCCATCTCTTCAAATAGGTGCACCCTTGATCAGTTCTCCCTCGCTGCAATCTCCCTGTGAGTTTGTGCATAGCTTCCGCTCACGTTGCCACTGAACGTAAACGCAAAAGATGGAGCTGTATTTACCTGGTTGTCCTCTGGCAGGGTCTCTGTAGTTTCAAGATGGCGGCACAACATGGCAATCAACATGTCTTGGCTATGCCAGCGCAATGTATATATAAATGGCGAATACAAAGCCTACCTGAACACTGTGATTTTTTGATGGAGGTAATTTCTAATTAATGAAGTCATACTGTACATACAATTTTTTTTCTTATTGACAACCTAAAAAATGACACAATGTGGCTTTAAAGAGAAACTGCGGGTGCTTACTTGCTTTAACTTGAAAAAAGCTTTCATGCTGCAACTGCAGCGTTTCTTCACTGTGTTGGTAGAGCTTGGTCACGTGACCACAGGTGAGTCTTTGATGAGCCTTTGAATCCCCAAAGGACCCGAGTGGTCATGTGACAGATGTGGATGGCCCCCTTCACACCATGTAGTATTAGTCGATAGCTTTATTGTCCCCATGAGGCAGTTGGATTTGCAGCACAATCACAGGCACTTGTTACAGGACACCAAACATATGACAGACAGCAGACATATATCATATATATGCAGACATATATCATCAATGTTGACACATTGGTCTTTTCACAGGATCTTCTCCTCTGGATGGCTGGTTGGCGTTGTTGTTGTTGTTGTTTAGGGAGAAGGCAAGGTGTCAAAAGGATGTTGTTGTTTTCACATAGTGAGAGGGCATCACTACATCATCTTCCCTTTAGGTTACCTTGGACAGGAAATTGAAGTATTGAGGCTTTTTTTTGGAAAAAAAAAAAAATAATAATACACCAAATTTAATCAGTTGAATCCTTGATTGTTTCTCAGTTTCCATCCCTCTCTCCCACCTGCTTTACTATTTCTGCCACCTCTGTGTTTGCATAACAGTTGGGGGTGGAGGGCTTGGAGAACTGCTGGGGACGGGGAGTGGGGTGGGAGGTGGAGGTGGTGCATGCGTGTTGCCTCGGCTAAACGCTCTTCTTTTAATAACTCTCCACCCGCCTCTCATCACAACCTGGGTTCCTCGGCGGCGAGCAAACAGGCAGGGTGTAATCGCCGGGGCGCTTGGCAAATATCATCGCCGCCGCGCCACCTCTATTTTTATGACTAAATATTACCGCAGGCTGCCGCCACGCCAGCGCCCCTTGGCACTCTGGGAAAGGAGAGACAGACTCCCGCCGTGACCACTTCGCCTGTGGGTAGAGGTGACGGACGTATGGAGGTCTGACAAACACCACTCACCACACTGACACACTCGAATACAGTACACAAAGCCCATATAGCCCACACACAAACACACAGAGAATGTAAAAACTGACACACTCACACGCACACACCTACCCCACACACTGTGAAATCAGTAAGAACGTGTCAACTTTAAAGGTCAAGAACTATAAAAAAAAAAAAAACCTTTGTTTGAAGACATTCACACTCACACTTTCACCCTCGCTCACACACCAGCCTTTGTGGTGTGAGGATGGAAACAATGATTTATACAGTATGTGGGGGGGCGGGGGCGGGAGACTGGGAGATTTAGTCAGCTCAGACTCAAAACCAACTTCCTCTGCAGTCCCGACGTGTGTGTGTGTGTGTGTGTGTGTGTGTGTGTGTGTGTGTGTGTTTAAAGAGCCTGGACAGTTAGCGAGAGCAAAGTTATTATGAAGAGGTACACTCCTGGGCGGAACAACGCCAAAGCTCTATGTCATGGCTTTTATCGGCCACGGAGTGCAGCGGCACAGCCCCCTCATTTCCTCTGCAGCACTCCGTCTTGTGGATTAGGCGTCTCCGTATCTCTCCTAAGCCAAATCACCCGCGCTGCCGATGCTCCTGCCTGCCCGCTCTGATCATAATAGCTTCTCACCTGATAATAGAATAAAATTGCGCTTCTCTCGGTGTGTATGTGTGTGTGTGTGTGTGTGTTTATGTGTCTGTGTGTGTGTATCCGTGATTATTATGAGGGCCTTTCAAATGCAGTCATGTCCTGTTTTGGGTATCAAGTATATAACAAACAGCTGTCACTCACTGTTACGTGACAGTTGTGTGGACACAGGTATAGCAAAGACCATATAAAAGGCCTTAACAGAGACATGCACACACATTGATAAATACACACTCTGTGTCATGTATGTGCAGAAATCCAACAAGTACCCTATGGTGAGTGGACTGTGGAAGAAAGCATACATCTAAAAGATCTAATCTCTCATCTAATCTCTAAACTTCCTCATTTGAGAGCCCACTGACCACCACTCAACACTTACAGCAACACTCTATCTAACTTTTCACCACTATTTGAGGTATCCTTTTATCAGATTATTTATTTTGGTTCTATCTCCAAATCATTTTAGGTGGCTTACAGTCATATGAGGGGTGGATAAAAACAACTCCAACTAGCCATCCAGAACACGCACTGCACCACAAAATCTTTACAGCGTGACAATATTGCTGACTGCATTGTCATCACATAACACTTAGCACTTCAAGCAGTGCTAATAAACTACACCGCTAGTTTTACCAAAAAAATCAATCAAACTGCTTTAAATCCATCTTGACAGGTAGATAAACTAGCTGAATTCTCGCCTCGGTGGCATTCCAAAATGTAAGCACAAACACACTCTATGCCCCATCTCTCTATGCACTTTGAAAGGCGAGACAGAAGAACTTCAAAACTAAAGCTTTCAGACAGCAAAACATCAAGCCACAGGAGTTATTCTTAAAAATGGACTCACAACTAAAAACACCAAACAAACCATTAAAAAACACACTTTCTACCTGACCTGCCACACAACCATTACTACAAAGACTCTAACGGTCCATGTTCAATATATAACGCTATATGCTGTTGCCACTGCACTGGTTTCACTGCATAGTTTCACTATGGCGTTTCAAATGGGTGTTTGCTGTGGCTCTGACAGGCAGAATGAGCTTCTATCCTGAAGAGGAGCACACAGG
Source organism: Tenualosa ilisha (assembly GCA_015244755.2). Lineage (NCBI taxonomy): Eukaryota > Metazoa > Chordata > Actinopteri > Clupeiformes > Clupeidae > Tenualosa > Tenualosa ilisha. The sequence continues at coordinate 5,178,561 of PYXC01002370.1, forward strand.
GCTAATCTCGACAGTGAGCACAACCTGATGAGGGGGCGCGCCGCCACAATGGAGTGGCCGTCGGCAGGTGATAGCGTAATGATGTGGATTATTATTCACGTCGCTGCACACTACTCGCCGTCCGCATATTTATCCAATTTGTCATCCGGTGAAGATATGTCTAATTAACACGCTGTGGCGGCAGCGGCGAAAGACAGAGACTATGGCCCCCATCGACTCCACTTCCCTCCTCTCCACTGCAGACTGTGTGGAGGTGTGTACTGTCAGCCCGATCACCACTGACAGACACACAGATCTCTCTCTCTCTCTCTCACACACACACACACACACACACACACACACACACACACATAGCTGTGCACACAATTATCATCACGCACACAGACACATCTTGTTCAGGGACCATCACTTATAAAGTTTGGACAGGAAAGAAGGAAACACAGTTTGAAATGGAAGCCGTTACTGGCTGACTAGAACAAAGGATTAGACTGCTCAGCTGCATCTCTCATTAGGCCCACCAAACAATGCAAGGTTTAATTTTACACACAGTGCGTTTCCATTCTTGAGTCCCGCTATATGCAATTAGCCTCATTTTGCCGATCGCATATCAAATGCTCCTCACGCAAAATATCTATTTAATCCTATTGCAGATTAATTGCACTAAAGCAGTCAGGATTTCTTTGTGTGTCATTAGTAATTGCATGTATTAGGTTAATGGATTGAATTACTGTTTTCAAAGCACTGTTGTAACTGAGGAAAATGGAAGTAAAGAAGAAACAAAAAGGCATGGTTTCTTTCCATCTTTGTTTTCTTTCTCAGCAAATTAGGCCCTTTGTCGCCTCAATAAAGTGTTTTATTTTATGTGTTTTCATGTTTTGGAAGCCAGGAGAGATTTTTTTGTTTTGTCAGAGTGCTGCTGTAATCTCCCATTGTTAACCTTTGACCTTGGAAGTGTGTGCGTGTGCGTCTGACAGTCCATTCACGTCCACCAGACTAAGTGAATGCAGATCTAGACATCATCAAGGGAAAAAAAAGACTGAAGAGAGTGTGAAAGAGAGAGAGAGGAAAACATGAAAGGAAAATGACTGAGAGGAGAGTACAAAAAATGGCCAAGCTTTACAAGTCCAGATCATTTTAGATTGGTTGAGGAACAGGGGAGATTGAAGAGCAGAGTGTAAGAGAGGGGGGAGGGGGAGATGGGGGGATCTTTTGCATTTTAATGAAAACTTTGAAGAGAATGTAAATCACAGATACGTAAACAAAATGACCGAGCAACATCAACCGCTTGGTCTGATGGAATTTTTAATGGGATGCATTTCCTGATTGTTACTCATGGGCAGAGTCAGACACCACCACTCAAGCCTGAGAGACAGAGACTGAAAGAGCATGTCTACGTGTGAGTGTGAGACTGTGTGTGTGTGTGTGTGTGAGAGAGAGAGAGAGAGAAACTCACACTCACTCTGTGTTTATGTGACACAGTCTGTGAATAAGAGAATATGGGAGATGGAGAATGTATGTGTGTGTTTGTCTCTCTCTCTCTCTGTGTGTGTGTGTGTGTGTGTGTCTGTCTGTCTGTCTGTCTGTCTGTATATGTGTATGTGTTTAAAGTAAGAGAATACAAATCTTTCCTTAAAAAGGATTTTCTGATAGGTTGTAAAAACCACAAGACACACTCCCAGTTTCACAGAGCGTGTCAAGCCCATTGGTTTCTTCATGGGAGTGTATGACCCCCAACCCTGCTCTGCCAAAGCAAGCTTACACATACTTGTACTCTGGGCCTGCTTTGCTATGCTGAGAATGAGAGACTGAAGATGCAGTTAGCCAAAGACTAAGGTATTTACCTCAGCACGCAGTGGGACAGAGCAGTAATGATGACATGGGGCCATTGTGAGAGACAAATTGAGACATGAATGAGAGAGAGAGTATCAAAAGATAAATGAATGGATGGAGTGAGATGGAGGGGGGGGGGCAGGAGAAGGAAAGCGAGAGAAACAGCAGAGAGAGAGAGAGAGAGAGAGAGAGAGAGAGAGAGAGGTGCTAATGAGAGGGTAATAGGAGCCAAGGGAACACAACAAACACATTTATTTCCCCCCAAGAATGACCTTTTAGAATTGTAGGTGTGTGTGTGTGTGTGTGTGTGTGTGTGTGTGTGTGTGTGTCAGTGGATAGAAAAAGTTTAAGTCCCTTTCACCCAGTCAGTGACCTCATGCATCACTATGGTGTGTAGACTCCTCTTAGAGAAAGGAGGGGATTACTCTTTTTTTCTTTCTCTCTTTCTCTACCCTCCCTACCACATCACTCCATCCCCTCAGCCTGGCACCTGGGGGGAGAGAGGTTGCCCTCAGTGACCAGTGGTTACCATGACAATCCACACTGTCTGGATGCCCCTAATGGCCTCTCTCTCTCTCTCTGTATGTGTGTGTGTGTGTGTGTGTGTGTGCATGCATACTGCCTGCCAATCACCACTTCAATTCATCCATGTCAAGAAGAGGTACATGTGAGACAGTGTGTGTTCCCATGTGTGAACACAGACAGATAGACAGACATACACACTCACCCTCACACACACACACACACACACACACACACACACACACACACACACACACCTAGCCTTTATACAGTGCATGGATGCAAAGCATTGAATAAAACAGGCCGTCTGTCTCCTCTCAGTTGGACAACCAGCTCTCAAGCTGCCTAGCGCATGACTAGTGCTGACCACAAAAGCATGATTACAATATAGTTCTAATAATATTACATAACACGATACGTGAGGGATAATGAACCACACGGTGTGCGTATATCATAAAATAATGCCCATTCGAAGTGGTAATAAGGCCACGAAATGAAGTTGAGATACCTTTACACTTCAGAGGGCTTTAGTTTATGATATATGCATGCCATGGTGTTCATTATCCCTCACTTATAGCGGTATGTAATATTATTAGAAACATTTTGTAATCATGCTTTTGTTGTCAGCACTAGTCATGCGTCAGCACTAGTCCTGTTCATTGCAACTCTGCGCTATGTGGTTTTGCTAACAATTTACACATTTTGATTGCTAAAACAGGATTGTTTGCAGAACAACTTCTTTCCGACACATACTGATTCAGTCATAACTTAGCAGGATGAAGTGCCGTAACTAGCTCTAAACAGATAGATGCTATGGTCGTAAGTTGGTCGTTCCATCTCTCGTTGTCAAGTGCAGCATCCAAAGATTCCATCCCGTCTAGGTTTTTATAAAATCATCGTTTCCCATACTCTCAAACACATTGTAGCAAAGTTAAAAAACATCTTCGTCACAAGTTACAATGTTGCTGTGCTGTGAATGTTGGTCAGGCTGCTAAATTGTAACCCTGTGTTAATGTGACAGTTCATTTTAGCATCACAGTGAGTTTGGCAAATTGATATAAAAATGTAATATGACAAGAAAAGCGAAACTACTTAATCGGTATGTGGTTATCAGAAAGTAATGCACGTTCTAAATTGTGCATCACAATATAAAATTTGACCAAGCATCTATCTGATCTATCCTTCTCTGTGGATTTTTGCATTACAGTTTGTAAGCATGTGAGGGGGTTAAAGTTCAAAATCCAGTGTGAATCGATCTATAACCCTGTTGCTGGAGGTCACCTAGTGGTGTTGGCTGGAAGAGAACGAGAAAATCTGACACAACATAGACCGAATAGTGAACCGGCAGCTAACACTAACCGAATGGGGCACAGAACCTCACTGAATTCCATTTTCCTATGCCCCATTCAGTTCATGTAAGCTGCCAGTTTGCAATTCCGTCTGTGTTGTATTACGTTTTCTCATTTTTTTCCCCCTAGACAGTTGTCGGTGACCTCAAACAACAGGGCTATGGACTGAATCACACTGAATTTCTCCTTGAAAAAAGATTTTCTGTCTTTTCTGTCAGCTTCTGTCCAAACAATCATATGCTACCTAAGTCATGCAATGTCTGTGCAATGATGTAGGCCTTCATAGATAGACACTTGACTTGACAACTTGGGATTGCACTTGACTGAACTGAAACACTTTGCTTAATGTAAGGACAGGAAGTCAGTCTAAAATATAGGCAAAGCCAAACAAACAAAACATTAACACAATATTTACAACACGTGCGACAACAACAACAGCATATGTTTAGTAGATGGATGCTTTTCAAATCAATTAAAGAGAGCCAGTTCTTATTGTGTCGCCAAACAAAGTGCCAAACAAACAGACATTTTCATGGGGAGTACTGTTTAAGACACAGAGATACATCTATATATAGAGAGAGAAGTCGAAGAAGTTGTTTTCAGACTCACAGACAAGATCTAGACACTCTAAGCAAGAGCTTCCTCCTCCTCCCCCTCTACCCCTGGCTGGTGTTGATGTGTTGGATCAGGCCGTGTTATGGCTAGCATCCGACTTGGCTACCCGGCCGTGTGGCACATGAGACCATATGCTCAATCTGCATACCACTCTGCCTAAGATAACGATGGGAATACAAAGAGGCGTGTGTGTGTGTGTGTGTGTGTGTGAGAGAGAGAGAGAGAGAGAGAGAGTTCAGAGTTCCTATGTTATCGAAATGTAGTTGTTTGTTCATTTCTGTGTGCAAGTGTGTGCATGTGCAAGTCTGTGAGTGTGTGTGTGCACTTTAACTCAGGTCTGATCATCTGATGGACGGCAAGGCTATAAATAAAAGGAGAACATGCACACTCGTCAAAAGAGAACAGGAAAGATAGGGATGCAAAACAACAAAGCCATGGTTAAAGACAGGACTAAGACGAGACAGTGGGAGGGAGGGAGGGAGGGGGGGAGAGAAAGAGAGAGAGAAAGAAACACATTTTTAGACCAATACTGCACGTACCGTGATATGATCATTTATATTTTAAAGCTTTCTAAATTATAGTACTATTAAGTGCTTTGAGAACAGTTTGTTTTGGAGTGGAAATGCCAATAAAGGTTACTGAATTGAGACAGGTAGGCTAGAATGACAGACACAGAGAGGGGGAGGAAGAGAGAAAAACAGAGAAAGACAGAAGTGAGAGGAGAGAAGGAGAGAGAAAAACAAGCAAGACAGAGTCTCTCTCTCTCTCTCTCTCTCTTTCTCTCTCTCTCTCACTCTCACTCACACACACACACACACACACACACACAGCCAGTGGAGCGCACACACATGCTCACAGGTAATGTGCAGCACATGATAGTGGAAGCACTATTGGACTGTGATTAACGTAATGATCTACAGAACTAATTACGGCTCTCATAGCACCAGTCTGAAAGCCACCAACATACACACACCAACACACACACACTCACACACACTCACACTAATGACAAACTCCTGCTCATCCACATATTTAATCTCATGGCCACCCCATCTCTCTCTCTCTCTGTATATGTGTTGTATACAGTATATGGGCACACATCCTATCTTCTCTCACTGTACACAGTTTATTGAATTCTACATGCATTTGTATGGACGATAAAAACAAGAAATGTGCATTCACCGCTCTGCAGTGAGTTAATTGCTTTGATAGGTAAAAACACAGACATGGCCACGTCTCCACACCGGGAGCATGCAGTCAGGTAATGGCTTGGGCTGTTTCAAACCATGTGGTGTGGTCAGAAATAGAAAAAACACTCACAATTACAAAACGAGTAACACACATGTATTTTCTTTTCCTCTTTTTCTTGCATACACACAGACACGCACGGGCACCGGTGCACACACACACACACACACACACATGCACACGCATGTACACACATGGACACACAAAAGTGAGTGAGAGACACAGAGAGAAAGAAAGGAAGAGAGAGGGAGAGATGTGGCTTGATCCTGTGTATGAAGGTAAAAGTGAAATCCCCGGCTGTCTCCTGCTGCCTCCAGCCTTCACTTTGCATTTGGAGCAAGACTCCAGATTAAAGGCGCTCTCTCAGCGAGCCTCAGCAGCCCAGCAGCAGCCAATTACACCTCCCAGCACACAGCACAGCACTGAGACGGAGGGAGAGAGAGAGAGAGGGAGAGAGAGAGGAGAAATGAGGATGAAAAACAGATTGGAAGAAAAAAAAACAGAAAAGAACAATAAAAGAACAAAACAGAAGTAAAGATAAAAAGGAAAAGCAAGTGAGTGAAAAGATAAGAAGAAACAGATTTAAAAGGAGAAAGAAAAGGTAAAGAAAAAGAGAGAAAAGAGAGAAGGAAAGGTAAATAAAAAGGGAGAGAGATGACAGAAGAGGGATGGAAGAAGAGCAGTGGTGCATGTGGCCTGAACACAGGTGGAGAGGGCAACGGATGGGAGAGATGGTGGTAGAGTATGATTAAGCAATAAATAGCAGAGAAATAGGCGAGAAGGGAGAGCAGTGAAAGGGTGATGGAGAGAGAGAGGGAGGCAGAGAGACAGAGAGAGAGAGGGAGGGAGAGAGAGAGAGAGAGAGAGAGAGAGGGGAAGATGAGAGTGGCAGACAGGGATGAATGGCTGAAGACAGAGCGATAAGTGAAACGGATGGAGAAAATAAAAAGAAGGAGAAACTCCCCTTTCGCCATGTGCAGTCGGAGCCCTCCGGGATCAAACGGCCTGTCAGGCACCTCACGGCATTCTAGGAAGGGAAAAAAAGAAAGACAAGAGAAACAGAAGGATGAAAAAAAGAAGACAGCAGAACCTCTTGAAAGAAGACAAAAGTGAGCAAACACACGCAGAGACACAGATGCACTCAGGGTAGCCTGACCCCCTGACAAACCCAAAGCGCACCACACATACACACACACACACACACACACACACACACGTTTTAAGCACACATCCAACCTGTCTTATTGGAGGCAAAGCATTCAAGTCCAGGTCAAATGCCATTGGAGTCCAAAGCAGACCAATCCAGTTTAGGCCAGATCAAAGCGCTCTACTGCAGAGAAAATCCAGCGTGACCAAATGAAAATATCCTCAAGTCAGGAAAAATGGAGAAAAGCCAACCAATAATGAAGGCAAAGGGAGCTTAATACACATCACTTTTAACATGTGGAAAGCACACACACGTGTGTGTGTGTGTGGATACAAACACGTGGTCGCATCTACAAGAGTATACACACATACAGCCTTACACACACACACACACATACACAACTTCATGTAGCTGTTATCTTAGCTGTGCATCCCCCACCCCACGCCTCCCCCCACTCCTCATCTCTCTCATCAGTATTCAAAGCATTGCATCCCATGATTAGGGGAGGTCGGGGAGGGGTGAGAAAACATGGGGCTGAGTGGATTGAGGTGGTAGTAAGGTAGGGAGGAGGAGGAGGAGGAGGAGGAGGAAGGAGGGGAGGGGTGACAGCACAAAAAATAGAAATGAGGAAACTCTTATTCCTCTCTCTCTCTCTCTCTCTCTCTCTCTTTTCCTCTCTCTCTCCTTCCTTGTGCTAAAGAGAGTGATTATCCGGCTGGCGTTCGTACCTATCAAAGAGTTTGATGCAACAAACGCTTCCGACACAGAGCGTGAGATGAAACAAGGGAGAGATTAAACGAGTGCACTTCCACAGTCTTTCAAGCCTCTTCTCAGGTACAGACTCATTATGGAGCCAGCAGAGAGGGGTAGAGAGGGTGGCATGGAGAGATGGAGAGATGGAGAGACGGGGTGGGGGAGCTGTTATGCACCAGTAAACCCACTCAAATGAGTGTGTGTGTGTGTGTTCCATTGTACATCGTACAATATGAAGGTGAGTGCTTGTCTGCTTGCCTCTTAAGTAAATTGTACATCGGCTATTCTTTTAGCATGTCATAATGTGTCTATATTTCTGTGTGTATTTGTATGTTGAATACTGGCAGATGATAAGACATGCCTATTTGCTAAGTCTGTCTGTGTGTGTGTGCGTGTGTGTGTGTGTGCGTGTGTGTGTGTGTGTGTGTGTGTGTGTGTCTCAAACATACTGTAGATGTAGACCTGAACCACAACCAAATGGCCTGCAGACAACTGAGGCATGACCTTCCAGCCCATTTGCTGTGGAATTGTGGGATAGTGGAGACCAGGGGGACTTTAATCAGTGGAGCTGGTGACTATGGCTGTGAATCACTCATAATGAGGGGAAGAGAGGAGGGGGGGGGGAGGAGAGGATATGAGAGCAGTGTAGATACAGACATGTACAGGAAAAAAACTGAGGTACAGACATGATGGGAAGAAAAAAAGAGAAAGAAAACTGTCGGTCATGGATGTGGACACAACAAAAAGTGAAGCACAGCAGTGCTGCTAAGCTGTGTGGAGACTACCTACTGTGATCCAGCACTCGCCTCCTTCAAAAGCCCAGAGCTCTTCCCTCATCCCACCTCACACTCCTACTCCTCTTTTTGGCTGCTTTACTCTCATGCTTCTCCCAAACTCTCAGTCTCTCTCTTCTCCTGCCATCTCTACTCCCTCTCTCACCTGTCCTTCACATGTCTCTCACTCTCATTCCTTTTTCTGGTGGCTAGGTACACAAGCTTCCTCATGTGATCATTCTGGCTTTATTAAATTTGAGGGTGCCTTTTCTCTTTACCTTCACAATCTACTTTTTGAAAGGCCGGTGAATGACGTCTTATTGGCAGAGAGATCCATAAATGCCTCAAGAAGGAGTCTATGAATGTCTGTAGTGGGCTGGGGTGGAAAGACTCCCCCACCTGCCCCCTCCCCTTTTTGGTTTCTAAACGCCTTCCTCCAACTCAGTCAAATCTTGGATACCTTGAAAGGCACAATATGAATATGATTGCTGTTGCATTTTCATGAAGAATTTCAAAGGAAACAGATTTTGATAGATGGACATGGAATGGAGAGATGGAACTTTTATTAGAAGATAATATGATATTAGAAGACCTATACCACTGATATTAGAAGACCTACACTGTGGACACATTTCCATTTTCCAATCCAATCCAATTTCCACAAACCATTATTAACAAACTAAATATTGTATGCATTCACTGAAGGAAGATTAGACAAGTACAGCACCTGATTCCTCCATGCAAATGTTATCAAGAATATACTTGTGAAGCCTATTCCCCAGACACAAATATAAACATTTGCGGTATTTTTTGTGGGTTTTTTTGTACTGTATGGGAGTAAATAGCCTTTTATTACCCTACTGCCTATTTGTACCCGGGGTGCAAATAGACACTGTTTAGAAAAATACCTCAAGGGAGTTTGCTATGTAGAGAGGCTTTAGAACACACAACACACACACACACACACACACACACACACACACACACACACACACACACACACACACACACACACCACACACACACACACACACACACACACACACACACACACACACACACACACACACACACACAAAGGGCAGGCACACCCATACATACCCAATCATGTTTCCCACAGACGCATGTTTTTGAAGATCAACATTCGTTTCTATCTTCTCAACCTTTTCCCCCCCTCCCTCACTCCCCTCTTCCTCTACCCACATACTCATCATCCTCCTCTCCCTCTCCTCTCACCCTCAGCTTTCTTTCTCTTCTTTTCTTCTTCTCTTCCCACTCCCCTCACTCCTTCCGTCTCCTCCTCTGCTCTGCTGCGTTGTGCACAATAAGTCTTGCTTCATTAAAGCGAAATCTCATCCACTATCAGTTCGCAGGCACCTCGGTCGTCGGACTCGCCAGGGAAATACAATTCCATTCCATCGGCGGGTTATCTTAATATACAAGGCAGGAAAACACCCACAGCCATGCAATATCACTCCACTGCCTCCACTCACAAAGCAATTAACCGCTCATAGCACGGTGTGAATGCGCCTGTGTGTGTGTGTGTGTGTCTGAGTCTAAGTGTAAGACTGAATGAAGGAGGGAAAGAGTGTCTAAGGAAAAACATGGCATAGTGTTTAAGGCCCCATATGTGAACTGCTTGTGGGGTACAGTTTGCGTCACAAATGAGGCAGTGTTATTTTGTGTGTGTGTGTGTGTGTGTGTGTGTGTCTGTCTGTCTGTCTCCCTGTGTGGCTGGGGGTTGCATGTGGGCACGGGGAGATTTTCTCTCCTCTCTACAATACTCGTTACAAGCAAGCAAAGGTTGTGTGCATGTTTTACATTTTTAAAATACAGCAGTCGCTCACAATGGCCTGATAATCGCAGTGGAAGGTTATTTCGCACAAGCGCACACACACACACAAACACAGCGCTAAGTAATTTCCAGCGCATCTTTAGTCCTCCATCTCTCTCTCTTTTTGTCTCTCTCTTTTTCATTGCACCTGTCATCATCTGTCTCCCTCTCTCCACTGAACTCTCTCCCGTGGCCCTAGTTCACATGATTCATTATCAGCACTAGGGGGTGAGGTGACACTGGCAGATAGGATAGTGCATTTGAGCTGGTGTGTGTGTGTGCATGTGTGTGCACGCACATTTGTGTGTGCGCGCAGGATAAAACGAGACAGACACAGAATGTGTGACTAAGATAAAGTACGCAGGTAGGGGTGTGTGTGTGTGTGTGTGTGTGTGTGTGAGAGTATCCTGTAGCAACAGATAGGATGAGTGTGTTCCTGTCCATCTGAGAGCGATAAACAGGAAATGCATGTAGCTCCTCTCTTCACACTCACAAACACACACACACACAAACTCACTCCATTCGTATCCACTTCCTGCCACCTTGGGGCCAGGCGAGAGCAGCAGGCATCAATCACTGTCTCTCTCCCTCCGTGTCTCATTCTCTCCTCCTCCTCTTCCTCCTCTCCTTCCCTGTCTCTCACCGGGGGCTGCTATGGACACAGAGCTCGTCACCTGCTTTACAGACATGACCCCACACGTCTTGCATGTCCATAACAAGGGAATGAGTGATGAGAATGACAGAGAGAGAAAGAAAGGAAAGAAGAGAATGAGTGTGCAATAGAGAGAGAGAGAGAGAGAGAGAGAGAGAGAGAGAGGAGTACAACAGAGCATGGTAAAAGCATGGCTGCCCCCAAGCTTTCTACCTATTCATCCGTCGTCCATCGCTTCCCTCCATCTGTGCTTCTATTCACGCTGTTTGCTGTTGATGTTGAGGACACAAACACTTTCGCTGAGCCCCATACTGTATGAACTGACACTGGCAGGGAGAGTGGAGCTGCCCTAAACAATCCAAAACAAGCATGGCAACACATGTATACGCACTGCACTGCACTGCACTACACACACACACACACACACACACACACACACACACACACACGGCAGTGCAACAAAAATGAACCCCAGCACAAACATGAAAACACTCATACACAAACACAGGGTCTCAAAACGCAGTGGGGCGGCAAAGTCATACCCTCATTGAGTCATTGAGTATGCAAGCACGTGTCTCTGCTCACACACACACACACACACTCCTGCGTACGCGTCTCTCTCTCTGTCTGTCTCTCTCATACACACACACACACATACACTACGCTCATGCGTACGCGTCTCTCTTTCTTTCTGTCTCTCTCTCATACACACACACACACACACACACACACACACACACACGTCGCTCATACATACGCGTCTCTCTCTCTTTCTGTCTCTCTCTTATACACACACACACACACGTCGCTCATGCGTACGCGTCTCTCACTCTTTCTGTCTCTCTCTCATACACACACACACACGTCGCTCATACATACGCGTCTCTCTCTCTTTCTGTCTCTCTATCATACACACACACACACGTCGCTCATGCGTACGCGTCTCTCACTCTTTCTGTCTCTCTCTCTCTCACACACACACACACACGTCGCTCATGCGTACGCGTCTCTCTCTCTATCTGTCTCTCTCTCTCTCTCACACACACACACACACACAGTGGGGAAGAGGAGCAAAAACAACAAAGCATAAAAGGCATGTCTTCTGTGTCTGACGAGGCCTCTAAACCGTTCTATTGACAGTCATTCACAGCATTCACTCAACCCTCCTACGGCCCTGATGCATCTGGCCGGTTGAACGACTGATGTGCTGCTTGCCCATTTCCAACTTTCAAACAATCCCCCCCGTCCCCCAACAAACACACACACACACACACACACACACACACACCTAGGCCCCCAAGCTGGTCTGCAGATGGTGTTAAGAGCCAACAGAAGCCATTATGGCTGTTGTTTACCGTGGGTAGGTACCCATCTCCAATCATCTCGAAAAGACAATTTCCACCCACATTTTTCCTACACTTTACACATCTGGGCTGAGTGGGTCTAGACTGCAAAAACATACAGACTGCAGAAAAAGACTCCATTTTCCTTCTGTACATTTTTTGTGTTCTGTTTTGTCCTGTTTGTTTCCAGTCTATGTCTCAAAATGTCCCATGAACTGATGACCTCTGCTTAGCCACGCCTCTCTTTGGATGCTGCTCAGTCTCATGTCACACGGTTGCTAGGCAACATGACATGATGCTGTGCTTTAAGGTCGGTACTCTTGTTCTGCTATGCCACACTACGCAGGCGAAGGTCATCAGCTCTTTCATCGCCACTCACAGTACAGTGGCGAGTGAGAATCTGGGGAGGTCCGAGACATCAGGGCCTGCTCATCAAGGCTTTGTTTCGACCCTATTTAATTATATATAATAAACACTTATGTGGTTTCAAATGTTGCTTTTGCAGCGTTGCGCATCTCAGACCTATTCTCTTTATATTCCTGACCCCACCCCCTTAAGGATAAGGGTCATGGCAAGAACCACTATCAAATACAAAAGTTGACAAATACATGACACCACCAATCAAATTGCCCTCTGAGAGCAATGGAGCTTGGATAATGAAATGCCCTTGGCCCTACGTGGTAAGCAACTGCGGACCACTACAGCAGATTTCCTCAAGTGGTTTTTCAATGACCTCTCGCTCCCGTGGAAAGGTGTATTTAACAGCTGACGCCGTGAGACGAAAAAAAAAAAAGGAAACCACTCATTCACTTCTGCTTGAGAGATGTGTGCAGCGTCATGTGCACTAGATGCATGCCATGGCATTGCCCTGTGCAGTCCCTTGTCGTGTGGTCGTGTGCACGGAAACACAAAACACACTGAGCTCTCTGGGAGCTCGCTTTTTGTTGATAAAGGACTAAGTGCACCGCGCTCTCCCTCGGCCAGACTCCACGGCCATGCATTAATGCAGCATCGGAGCATTGGGTAACACAGACATTATAAAGCAGCCAATGCCTTCTCTGGGAGGCAAATGAGCCGAAGAGCCTTGAATGAAGACAGCTGCCCCCTTATAAAGTCGAGCTGGAGTTTTTTTCCTTGTCAATAATGGGGGGAAAAAAAAAGAAAGTGTGTGTGTCCCAAACTCAAGGACAAGACTTCATCAGAGACCCTTCCAAAACACACACATATACACAGTCCCCTCCACCCCCTGCCCACACACACACACACACACACACACCACACACACACACACACACACACACACACACACACACACACACACACACACACACACACACACACACACACACTTGATATGGCTTGTATCTTTTAAATAATGATTCACAGCCCTTCTCACTCAAAGGCCCAGTTCTAACAAATATGCACATCGAGGACCTCACACACAGAATGAAAAACCAGCTTTAACAAGCCATCCATGTCTGGGATTTACACACTTTGCTCTCTTTCTTTCAGTCTTGCAGCAAAGTGTTCGGCGAAAACTCAGCACAGTAGGGACAAAAAAAAAAAAAAAAAGAAAATCAAGAGGGATGAGGGAAAAGCTCAATTATGAACAAGACTAAGAGTGAGTCTCACTTGAAAGCCAAGGGAGGAGGATATTCTTCCATGGCCACAGTCTACTGACTCCTATGTAGACAAATTCTCACACACACACAACAAAAAAAACTAATCCAACAGCAAAAATGCCTTCATCAACTTCAACACCCCATCAGTCTCACTTTCAACACTGTAATATAGGCTATTTAACTGGCCAGTACAGTGTGCTGCATTATATATATAACCTTTAAAGTAGGTCTATAATTTATATTCTATATTAGTATTCAAACAATCTTAGTCATCATTTTTGGATTATGTTAGGGATAATGTATTGTCCGCCGGTCATTACAGGAAAATATCTCCCGCCAAGGCCCCAACGCCGAAGGCGGAGGGAAGTATTCTCCTATAATGAGGAAAATATTTTCTAATAATGACCAGAGGACAATACATTATCCCGCTTATTATACTGCTACTTGCCAAAATGAAGACAGAAAACTTCATACAAACAAAAATAACTCACCTCTGGACATTAGGAAGACCCATTCAAAGTGAATGGAACCTCCCGCAGCATTCCGGAGAGCTGTATAATGAGACATTTTTCAAACTAGTTCCTTAATATCAAGGAGGCATAGACGGGATAATGGTCCTAAAAGTGTACTACAGATTCTACAGCCATTCTAGAACACAGCTTCTACAATTGATCGTTTTGTAAAACACTCTGCAAGCTCTTACACTGATCACTGATTTGTTCTATATAACTGCACCGTGAACTGATAGAAAAGATAGAGTTGCTACATCTCTGTGTTGCTCGGCAACCGTTCAGTTAGAGGAAATGTATTTTGTGGCGGAAGAATGATTATTCATAAAAAAGTAATTGTATTTGTTATGACAATTTCCTTATTATAAAAATCTTTGGTATGCAGTAACCTTTTCAGAAAGGATGCGAGCCAGTAGGTTTTGTGGCGTTCCAAACACAGCACAGCACTAAAGTCAGTGATTTTTTTTTCGTTTTTGAAGTGCTACTGTGTTGCTTTAGCCTTATACTTGTACTACTGGTAAACAGTTTATTCCATTCAATAAAATGTTATGTACAAAGCTCCCAAAAATAGTCAAAGACTGCCTCACAGTATTTTTCAGAGCCCAGAGCTTGAATGCTAGTTGCTAAGCCCTCCTCTAAATTCCACTGTTACAAGGAGTTTATTTTGGTTTTATTTCTATTCATTCCACCTTTAATGCTAAAAAGCATCCTGGTTCCTGCAGACAAGACACACTCCTCAGACTAGGGCCTCATACAGGGCTTTCAGTATTGGCCAAAAACATATTTATATATATATATATGGTTTTTTTTTTCTGTGTACTTTTTAAAATCTGGATGACATGATCAGAAAAAAACTCCTTCACATATTAAGGAAATTTTATGTGTATTCTCATCTGGATCTGTTATGGAAATCAATACATTTTGTTACGTACCAAGATAGACTTAGCTTAGTTGCATCCACTGAACAGTGTAGATTTTTCTCAGCTCAGATCTTCTTCAGATAATTGGTCTGGGGGACCTTTTGTTCCTTTTCATGTGTTTCATGTGTCATGCCATTTCTACTGTCTTCTTACAGATCAACACACCCTTAGGAATGATGCCCATCTCTGTGTGTGTACGGGTGAGAGAGAGAGAGAGAGAGAGAGAGAGAGAGAGAGAGAGAGAGAGAGAGAGACGGTGGGTGTGTGGGTCTATGTTTCCATGAACTGTGACGCTACTCCCTGAGGAAAGTTAAGAAACTGACGTGATGTTGGCGGTCTCTACATCCTGACCCGAGGGGGTCAAGAATCTGTCTCCATCTCTCTCCCTCTGCTGATTTGGCCTCTTGAAGCTTTCTATTGTGTTACCTTCAAAGTGAGGACAGCTCTCCTCTCCTTCTCACTGAGAAAATAAACATATCACTGCCTCACACTTATTTTCAGTCAGACAGAACACACACACACACAAATAGATAGATAGAGAAGGAGGGAAGGAGGGAGAGAGAGAGTTTGGAAGTAAGATCTCCAATCTCGAATACTCAAATCCTTCCTTTGTTCAAGCACAGGGTGACTAGGATCATGGCTAAAAACAATGAATACCAGAACAAAGGTAGGTTTTAAAGACACTTTGGGTTTCTTTTTTTTTTTAAATACAGAAAGCTGTTGTTTTTTTATTGTTTTTTTTCTTTTTTTTAAATACACAAGTGCTACAGGGAGAAGAAATGAAACCTCAAATGAAATCACAAAAAAGGAGAAAAAAAACAACAGAAGGGGAAAAAAAATCTCCTATGTACATCTTTTTGCTTTTAATTTCATGTGTTGTCCTTTTCCCTGTCTCAATCGTAATCACATTCGGTTTTTTGACCGAGAGGTGGGGGTGAAGGTTTGGGCAGAGTCAAGTTCTCAAACAGTCAAACAGTCCTGTTCCTGAAACTGTCCAATCACAAGTCAGGGTCACCAGGATGGAGGCGGGACTCGCAGAGGGCGGGGGAATGTGTTTGGTTCCTTCACAATCAGCTGTGGCCGACAGGGTTAATGGAACACAATGGAGGGGGGGGGACTGGAGGGGACTTTTCTCCAGAAACTCTTTGTCTCAGAAACTCATTGCTCATCTGCCTCTTAACACGACTTCCATTAAGAGACTGAAGAGAAGGGAAATGTCAAGGTCCTTCACAAGAACAAGCAATGTAACAGGACTGGGTTATTGGCTTTGCCTTTTGTGTTTGTGTTCAGTCCATTCCCTTTATGCCACTCGAGAAAGCGTCCTTCTCTGTTCATAGGCTTGTCTGCCCGTTCATTTATTCATTCGGTTGTCCCCTTCCGTGTTTCTCATTGACGGATGAGGACACAGTCATCGCATCACTTTAAAGGGGAGGGATGGAAATGGAGGGAGTTTAAAAACTCATCAGAGGAGTGTAGCTCTGCTCCGCCATGTCCTTGCTCTCAGTTCCTTTCCCTACAGGACTCAGTGACAACAATGTAGCTGATTCCCTTCCTTTGTCAGGGAAAGGTGGGTGGAAGTGACATCACCAGGCCAGAGTCAAGCTTGGGGAACTTTGGGGGGGGGGGGGGGGCATCAGCCGTGGCTGCACTCCAACATTGGTCCTCCTCTCCCTTCCTCTCCTCTCCTCTCTGTTCCTGCAAGCGCTTCCGGATGTCCGTTTTCAACAACTGGGCTCCTTCTGGCAACATGGAAGAAAAGTTCATCTACCAGGTGAGGATTTCGATGGTCTCAAGTTCTGGGGCGTCTTCAAGAGGGCATCCTACTTTCCTCGGGAGGAGCAGGAGGAGAGGGGCTGTATTGGGGCTGTGAAGGGGCTTTGGGTGTGGGGTGGGGGCAGTGGGTGTGAGGGATGGAGGTCGATTTAGGGGTGGTGGGGATGGTAGAGGAACTAGGACTGCTTAAGACGCTTGCGGGGAGGGCCCAGGAAGGGGCACTGGGCAGAGGCCAGGGAACGGTAGGCCTCAGCCACCAGGTGAGGGTGGGACGCCACCATGGACTTCCAGCCGGAGGTCTCCATCACATCCGAAGCATGGCTATGTGTCAGAGAAAGAGAAAGAGAAAGAGAAAGAGAAGAGAGAGAGAGAGAGAGAGAAGAAGGGAGAGGGGGGGGGGAGAGAGAGAGAGAGAGAGAGAAAAGAAGAAGAAAGAGACAAGAAAGGAGAGAGAGCAGGAGACATGAAATAGTTTAACAAAATAATGATATTCGTAAAAAATCTAGAGGTCATGTGAATAAAATTGTGTTTGTGTGTGCTTATGTTAGCTGTCTGAAGGGACATGGAACACCCTCTCAACACACACACACGCACTCCTCCTGAGGTGAAGCCTGTGCCTCCATGATGGCAGCAGGGGTCCCCAGGCCTCCAACACCTCCAGCACCCTCAGGCTCTCCCATGCACTATCACCAAAACATGGCCTTTAACGACATTTACCACTTGTGTGAATAAGTGTGTGTGTGTGTGTGTTGTGTGTTTGTGTTTGTGTATGTGTTTGTGTTTGTGTGTGTGTGTGTGTGTATCCTGTTGAGTGACCTCCACCTCCCTTTCCGTCTTGAGACACCCACTCTGCAGTGTTGTAGTAGTATGTAGTAGTTTATGAATGTGTGAATGTTGACATGATTGTCATTACTTTTACTGCGCTCATTATATGCTGTATTTCACTCCTTTTAAACTTTTCAGAACTAATCATTTAACAGATTTTTTTATTTTTATTTTTACTTAATTTTATGATTTTATTTTTACCGCTTTTATTATTTATGTTTTTTTTAGTTTCCATCATCCGCTGTTCTTTGCCTTTATCTTTGTAAAGCACATTGACATTGAATTGCCTCTAAGTATGAAATGTGCTATATAAATGAGCTTGGCTTGCCTCTCCTTCATACTCTGATGAGACACTTCTTAGTCTGCAGGTGCTACCTTGCAACCTTATGCCAGAATTGCTGCTAACCTCCCCCACCGGCAAGCTGACATCACAATAGGCTGTTTGTGAGTCTGCAGATATCAGAGCAGGTTGGAGTGAACCTGCGGTTATCAGGCTAGGCTGTCATAAGCTGGCACACATCAGAAGAGGTTCGACTGAATTTCCAGTTATTAGAATTGGCTATCTTGAGCTTGGAGACATCAGACTGTTGAGAGTTTGGGCTGAACAGTATACAGTCGCAGGAGATTTAGTGTAAATTAGAGCAGGCTGAAAAATCTAATATTACATTAGCAAGAAATAGCATCAATTGGCATGGGACATTCCAGACGTGCACAGACATCACAAACTGGTAGCGCTGATGTTGATCAATAATTCATCCTTTACTATTTGCCTAACGATCGCGGCATGAGAGAAACTAAACGAAGGGTCCCATTTATATAAGTAACGTCTCTTTAACTGTCCTAATTACAGAATGCTTAACATACAACATAGCCCTCTATATTTCTAATACTTGATACTCTTATAGTGTTAGTGTTTTTGTTTACTGCTATTGTTATAACACAAACTGCTTTGGATAAAAGCGTCTATTAAGTAACCGTGACGACTGTGCAA
This sequence comes from Tenualosa ilisha, assembly GCA_015244755.2. NCBI lineage: Eukaryota > Metazoa > Chordata > Actinopteri > Clupeiformes > Clupeidae > Tenualosa > Tenualosa ilisha. Next base: position 5,197,267 of record PYXC01002370.1, read on the forward strand.
CTGTCACAGTACAACATAACAGAACTAAAAATCAAGCACATGTCAATCTGCATACTCTGAAAGCATACAGCAACTCTTCAATATCAATTTGTACGTCAAATTATAAAATGCTGCTAATTGACTAGCAGGAGATCTAATTTCAAAAAAGGCCAAATTATGCTTCCTTTAAAGAGAACTAGTAATCCTCCTCTCCCACTCACTGCCAACATCGACCTTAAATAAAAGCAGAGCTGCATTCTAACCACTGCAGGCTGACGAGTTTCTCGCTTTTTCTGCGTCTCCTTTATTGCAAAGCCCATCTCATCTCTTCTGTTCTCCTCGCCGCCGAGTTCTGTTCTGTTCTGTTCTGCTCTGCTCTGCTCCACTGTGCTCCAGAGCCCTCGGGCAGCGCGAGCTGCGGTGGCCTTGCAGGTCGCCGTGGATACAGGGGGCCCTGGTCTAAACGCATAAATGTGCGAATGAATGTCTGAAGCAGTCCGAGCAGGGGCGCCTCAGCGCTCTCAGTGCTGTGCACGCCAGCCATCAAACCGGGGTCAAACAGAGGCTATTTACTTTGTGTGTGTCAAACAGAGACTGTGTGTGTGTGTAAAGCATAAAGAAACAGAGAGAAAGAGAAAGAAACAGAGAGAGAGAGACAGATGGCAAGAGAGAGTTAGGATGTGTGTGTGTGTGCGTGCGCACGCGCGAGTCAGTGGGTGAGTGTAGCCAAAGAACTCAATCTTTGTGCATGTGTATGTGTGTATGTATGTATGTGTGTCTGTACATGTCTATTTGTGTTAACATTTGTTTTGACACCTGTTTGTGTAAATCTATGTGTGTGTGTGTGTGTGTAGGTGTGTGTGCGTGCGATTCCTCGTGCCCTGCATCGGCGCCGCTGGTGTCAGGCGCAGTGAGGGTCGCTGTTGTGGCGTGTTGTGACGGTTGGAGGTGTGGGCAGAAAGGACCCTAACATGCACCTATTCACCTCTCTGCTGACCCAACAGCAGCACCCAGCCATCCACCCACCCAGCCCTGCAGCTGACAGGTCTGACTAAGCGTCCTGCGTCTCCAACACCACGGCAGCTCACCCATCTCTGTCTTAACTGAGGGGGGCGGGAGGGGAGCGGGGCCAGATTGGATTGTATCAATATCAATGTCATTGCTGATTCTGCTTATCGGTCAAATTCTTTGTCAATTCTCTAATCAATTCCTTACTGTTTAGAAGGTATTCTGCAGTGGTTTTCAGTATCAACACATAGGCCTGTAACACAGCCATAACTAAGGTGAGCATAGCAGCTTATTAGAATGAGGGAACCTTGTAGAATTGTGTTATCTGTATCAATTCTGTATTCAGAGAAACCCATTGATTATGGGTCTGAAAAACATGCCGGCACTGATAAGAGGAATTGATAATGTCAGAGCGATGCGATTCCATTGAACTGAAGCATTAAGATTCCAGATTCTACTTGATTCTCTGTTCTCTATTCCAACCTCTACCAGCGCATGTGTTTAAGTACGGGATGAAACAACAGAGGGAAAAGACACTGTATTACGATATTGTATTGTCCCACATAAAGTACAGCTTTTTTATGTCTATGTTGATTTTATGCAAGTACAAGCCTACACATAAACATTTATGTGCTTGTTCCATGTATTCCTGGTTCTTTGTGGGGCTGCTTTGGCAATGTAAAGGTGCTATATTCTCCATGCCAATAAAGCACTATGAATTGACAAAGTGAGTCTGAAAAGACTACTTGGAGAGAGGGGTGACGTGGACAAATGACAGATGGGCAAATGGAGACAGAAGAAAAAAAAAAACAATGAAGCACAGATATGAGCTTCAGAAAAAAAAAAAAAACACCTGCAGTCTTATGAGTCAGTTGCACGGACATGCTATTGATGCTGTCCAGACATTTAAGTAACTAATTATAAAATTATTATCATTATTATTTTATATAAGTAGACTTTTTTTTCTACCATTTTGCCTTTACTGTGATAGGACCGTGAGGAGAGACATGAAGTGAGTGGGAGAGACAGACAGGGTGGGATCTGGACTACACGTCAGACCTGGGTCCCTGTGGGCACCCACCCATTTATGACACGTGCGCTCTAGCCAGCTGCATATTCAGTTATTTGTAACAGACTTGTCATCATTACTGAGAAATAAGGAAATTAAAAAAAATGTCAGACAGCAAGGTAAGTTGGTGTTCAGGAGTGTGGTATACCAAGAAGCAGACCAGCAGTAAACGGCCAAGGTGGTTTAAGCTGTCGGCAGGTTGTCAAATGAGGTCAGTGAATAAGGAGCAAATCTCTCCACCGCAACAGTCAAGTCATAAAAAAAGCCAAAAAGCCAAAATAATGCAAATAAGATAAGAACAGATCCAACAAAGGTGGAGCTAACCGCTGATTTCAGTTTTTGTTTTTTTGCTTTTATTTGGGTGGGGGTGGGGTGGGGGGTTAGGCGGTCAGCGCAACTCACTAGTTGATGAAGTCGACGGCCTGCGTCTTGAGCTGGTCGGCGCTGTGTAGGTCGGCGAGGATGAGGATCTCTGCGGCGTTCTCCACCGACAGGCTTGTACAGAGAGCGTCCTCACACATCACCTTCAGACGCTCCAGAGCATACTGAGAGAGAGAGAGAGAGAGAGAGAGAGAGAGAGAGAGAAAGAGAGAGAGGGAGGGAGGGAGGGAGAGAGAGAAAAGGTTAACAGGGGGAGAGAGAGTGAAAGGCAGGGAAAAGGGGAAGACAAGGAGAGAG
>PYXC01002370.1:5202500-5210595 GCA_015244755.2 Tenualosa ilisha
CACACACAGACACAGACACACACACACAAACAAGAGCTATAAAGGCCTGCCGACAAGAACTGTCTAGGTCCTTCTTATAGTATTTTGATGGGGTGGCATCTCTCCCCTCTGTGTAACCAAGACATACACACAGACAGACATGCACACAGACACACACATTCACACACCACAGACATGCACACAGACACACACACATGCAGAGACCACAGGCATGCACACAGACACACACACATGCACAGACCATAGACATGCACACAGACACACACACACATGCACAGACCACAGACATGCACACAGACACGCACACATGCACAGACCACAGACATGCACACAGACACACACACACACATGCACAGACCACAGACATGCACACAGACACATACACATGCACAGACCACACACACATGCACAGACCACACACACATGCACACAGACACACACACATGCAAAGACCACAGACATGCACACAGACACATACACACGCACAGACACACACACATGCACAGACACACAGACACATTTTCTCCTTCCGCAGCGCTTTCGTTGGAGCTCATCTGTCTTCCTTAAATAGACTGCAGGGTAGGGAGGGAGGAAGTCCGTCCACTTATCTATTTATCCATCTTTTTATTCCTCCTCTCCTGCTCTTTCTCTTAAACAGCAATTAAGATGCGTCTTCCTGCCTGTGTGCTTCATAATTCCCCCATTCCTGCACTTCACCATCAATATTCTACTGACACAGCACCGCCTGCACAGACTACAGCTAACTATCTCTCTTTCTCTCTCACACAGACACACACACAGACACACACACGCAAAAAGACTGTCTCTCTCTCTTACACTTTCTATATCTCACACACACACACACACATACACACAAACAGAGACTCTGTCACTCTCTTACACTCTTTCTCTCTCACTCATTCTCTCTCTCTCACACACACACACACACACCACACACACACACACACACACACACACACACACACACAAGCGCTCTAACCTAGCACAATTGTGATCTGCAGAAGGAAACACAACCCAAAGGGTCAACACACACAATGCCTTCCCTACACAATCACATACAAAGACAGCAAGACACACACACACACAAACAGAAATGCTTTCAGTCTACCTAGAAATACAACAAAAATACGCTATCCGCAGACAGAACCATAGCCCACACGTGCCAATGGGTGGCTTCTAGACTCTCCACATAAAGTGTGAGCGTGCGCATGTGAGTTACGGCCCGGCGGGCTCAGGGCAATCAGCCCCTTCAGGAAGACGAAACATCTTCACAAAACGCCCAAGTTACCACGCAAGCACAACCCAACCCCTCCCAAAAAAACCACATGATGCAACCCTCAGAAAGATCACTACACACACACACACACACACACACACACACACACTGCACTCTCCATGCCCTGTATAGCACATAACACACACAGAGTATGCAGATGGTGGGTAAGGAAGGTTTGGCAGATGTGCTCTCATAGTGAAAGCAAGCACATACACACACACACACACACACACACACACACACACACCACACACACACACACACACACACATGTGGTGATGACTACAGAGATCTTTATGGGTGTTTGCTCATGTCATGAACATGTGTGTATGTGTATGTGCACACACACACACACACACACACACACGATTCAGAAGGCTCTCAGACAACAGCCCGAAACAGATGGAGTAATTAACAATGTGGCGTGGCTCGGATGCCCACATACACACAAACACACACACACACACACACACACACACACACACACACACAGATGGTAAAAAGAAACATAATCAGGGTTCGCAAAACTCTATGCGCACATGCGCATGCGCACACACACACACGCGCACACACACCCACACACCCACCCACCCACCCACACACCACACACACACACACCACACACACACACAACACACACACAGACACACAAATGCTTTTATACATTTAAACTCTACAACACTAGCAAATGTGCATCCTATTACATTGGGCTGTCCTTTAAAAAATGAATAGACTGCGCCTACAAAGTGTGCTCTTGAGGAAGAGTCCCGTCAGAGTGATGCAGATCTATAATTGAGACTTCACTCCCTTCAAAGTGTGCATTTGGATCAGCAGGCTTTCACACAGAGCCTGGGCAAACAGAGCAGCTTCACCCCAGCCAGAGACGGGAGAAAGATTAGGGGAGAAACCGGGGTCTGTCTTAAAACACTTTACCACACATGCACGCGTGCACACACACACACACACCACACACACACACACACACCACACACACACAGAGCCCATCCACACATGCCCACACACACACAGAAACCAATACACACTTGCCTGCACACATGCTTGCAAGCACGTGTACGTATGTACGCACGCACACACACGCACACGCACACGCACACACACACACACACACACACACACACACACACACACACACACACACACACACACACACACACAGCTGAATGAACTGTTTGAAGGTGTTGTAGTAGCTATTACACAGCTGAGTGGCATGATGGAGGTGAAGCACGGTTGCTGCCTTCGGAGTTTCTCACAGGACTGGGGTGGGTTGGGTTGGGGTGAGATGAGGTGCCAGTGAGGAAGGGGGTGGGGGCGAAGGTGGTGAAGGCGGAAGGGGGTGGGGGTGACACAGAGGTCATCACAGTGATGACTATTACGATAGATAAATATCAACTTAAGAAATCAGAAACCTGATACTTACAAGAAAAAGGACGAATATTACATGCGTGTCTTGGGTTGGGATGATGACAGGGTAGGAGATAGGACTGACATATTCTACACTATACATAGAAGACCAATGAACGCTCCCATGCTTTTTTTATTCTTGCTATTCCTCTCTCTCTCTCTCTCTCTCTCTCTTAAACATCTAAGCCCTGTCTGGTTCTCTGTGAGTACCACACTTCTGTTTTGATGAATAGCAGTGCAAGGAAAGGCTAATAGCTTGGCTATGGTTGCCAGTGAAAGAAGTAGAAAGTGAGGAAAAGAAACAAGTGACTCACCTTTTTACTCTCCTCCATCTCGTGTTCAAACATCGCGCTGAAGACAGGAGAGCGAGCTGTGCACGCACGCACGCACGCACGCACGCACACACACACACACACACACACAAACACACACACACACACACACGCACACGAACGCAAAGACATGCACACACACACACGCACCCACACATACACACACACGAATGCAAAGACACACAAACACACAAAGAGAAACAAAGAAACAACTGGAATAAACAATCCTTCTCAATTCCTTAAAGGTGCCCTGCCACACAGAACCGTTTTTGTCTGATGTTTTTTGAAATAGGACAGGCTTGTAAGAGTTCGAGAATGCAAGTGAGAATGTAATCAAATCTTTGCTGTCTGCAATAGAACAGAGAATTTAGGCCAATTTGAAAAGCTTTTTGAAAAACTTGAATAATGTACACAAGATAGACCAAGCTGGAGCCAATGGCGGATGCCACTGCATTATCGCCCAATCCATGCTCTCCTGTATTTGATTAGTGCCCGCCCCACAAAATCTTAACTATGTGAGATCACTGAATATCTGTGAAATAAAGATAACAGGCGAATACAACAAGCCTTTGGTACCAACAAGTTTTGGTACCTGTGGTAGTAACAGTAACCTTGTGATAACAAAGCACTTTTTATGTTGGCTAGTGTGACACCCTACACATTACAAGCTTATGTTGCAAGTGTCTGATTTTACTAAAAAATGCATCATCAGATTTAAACAGCAGAAGAAAGGACCTTCTCGCTAGTGTATTCTAGCAAGGTCAAAACTCTTGATGTGCTCTTGTGTCATTAAGTAAAGGTAAATTAAGTATGCGTCTGTATGTGTGTGTGTGTGTGTGTGTGTGTTTTCAATTCAATTCAATTTTATTTGTACACCACCTTCTAAAATGGTATTGCCTCATGGTCCTTTACAGAAGGAGCACCCAAGAGCAACAGGGGCAAGAAAAACACCCCTATGTTTAGTTAGTCTAAGAAGAAACCTTGGACAGATCCACGACTCAAGGGGCTAACCCAGCTGCCAGGGGTCATGCAGGAAATGTACAATCAATAGTAACGTTTTTAAGTAACATTTTTTTTTTTTTGGGGGGGGGGGGGTTATGAAACTAATCTCTGTTAAGGAAATTACAGTAGTGTACATTGCAACAGTGTGCTTATTAATACACACATTTATGTGTGTGTGTGTGTGTGTGTACGTATTCCTAACCTGCCAGGATGGCCTTATGGGCCTGGAACTCCTGTCCAGCAACGCAAAGCGAGCAGTCGGTGAAACGGGAGTGCTCCCACAAGCCGCCCAACTCGTCTGCCAGTCTGCAGTCTGGAACCTTCACCATGTTCATGGTGTTCTGCCCCGAGATGTTCACAGAGTCCTGCACCACGCTCACCTGTGCGGTCCACACAAACACAAACACACACGAACAAATAAAGAAAACTAATGGTCAGTCAGAGGCTGAGGAAAACAGACACACGCACACAGACACGGAGAGAGTTCCCCGGCTAATTGGCACTTGCAAATCAATGAAGGTACGAATCCCCACTGGGTGACATTATCAGGCTTGAGCCCCAGTGCTATTTGGTTGCATTTAAATAGCCACGTCATGTTGCACATTTATTGATCGGAATGCATTATCTGTGTGAAGACAAATTATTGGAAAGATAAACTGGTTTGATAAGACAAAGTTTCTTGTAAAAAATGTTTTCTTAAAGTCAAATAGAGGACTGTGGAGGCAACTGATTCAGTTAGAATACAGGCTTAACAAGAGGATCAATGAGCGTTTAAAATAATAATTAAATAACATGATCAATATTTGGATTCCAATGTCATACAACATGATACTTGAGCAAACTGCTGCAATGCTATGCGGTATTGATTTTTCGTCTCACACACACACACACACACACACACACGCGCGCACACACACACACGCAAACACACACACAAAAGCACAAACAGCGACTCAGAGGCAGCGGGTAGGCAGACTGGAGGATGTGTTGGGGTTTGTTGCTTACGTGGATGATCTGAGTGAAGCTTCCTATAGGGACTCCACAGGCATGGAAGCCCAGGGGCTCAAAAAAAGCTGCGTTTCATTCCATGAGTCTCTCACAGAGCCACCACTGGCTTCTGACGTGTGTGTGTGTGTGTGTGTGTGTGTGTGTCGTGTCTGTGGTGTGTGTGTGTATGCACGTCCGTGTCAACAACTCTCCACCATGCTGTCTCTGCCACCTGTTCCAGCTGACATCGAACAAATTCATTTATCTCACTCCAGGACACACACACACACACACACACACACACACAACAACACACACCACACACACACACACACACACACACACACACCACTTTGCCATTCAGAGGAGGGAGTGCCTCAACTCTCCAATCAGAAACAAGAGACAACTTTTCCACTGCAAAAACGATGACCAGTCAGGCCCGACTCCATTAAGGCCTCTGACGTCTGGCTCCGCTGGTCGCGTCAAGCACACAGGTGAGCGGCGCGGCACAGCGCGGCACGGCAGCGTTTGGCCGTTTGTGCTGACCCCTCTGTGGTCAGACAGGCCATCACGCCTCCTCTCCGCCCTGCCTGCTGTGTGCTGCTTGAAGCACGAGACACCGTCTCGCATCAGCCAAATGCTGCCTGGCTGCTATTCTCGTGCCTCTCCAAGCCCTGTGTGTGCGTGTGTGTGTGTGGTGTGTGTGTGTGTCTCTGCACATGCCAAGGGGAGAAGGGCACTGCCAGGTGGAGCTGCTAGGAAGGTGCCATGGAGACAAGGTAAAATGCCAGAGAGTGTGCTTGCGAGTGTGTTTGAGTGTGTGTGTGTGTGTGTTTGAGTGTGTGTGTGTGGTGTGTGTGGTGTGTGTGTGTGTGTGGTATCCGATTACCCTTGCCCACCTCATTCCAGAGGTGTATGCAGCAGATTGCATCCTGGGACTTTCAATGAACACACACAGTGTTCAGTGCAGCTAGTCCACTGATATATCAAAGGCTAAGAGAATGCTCGATATGCTATTTAGGCATCCAGTGCCGTGCGCGCACACACCACACACACACACACACACACACACACACGAACAGAGCTAAACAGGCATGGAAGACATGCCTCACAGGAGAGGAAAGGGAACCTAATGCATTATACACACACTATACTGACAAACACATGTATGCAACCACACAAACACACCCACACACACATCCTGACATACCTCTTCCAATGAGTCAGTCACAGCTAAGATAAAATACAGGGGAAGAGGGAGAATAAATGAATGAGAGAGAGGACACTGGAAGAAAAAAAAAAGTGAGAAAAAGGAAAGATCAAGAAATAGAGAACAGGCTTTGCCTTGAGATGAGACCGTGAAGAGGGGAGAAAATGAGAAAGAAGCTTAATGGGTAGAGTGACAAAACACAGAGAAGAGAGAGATGAGATGCTACTGAAGGATGAGATGCTACTGCTGCCTCTCTCTCTCTCAACACACACACACACACACACACACACACACACACACCACCGAGGTGCCGGGGTGTCCTTGAGCAGCAGGTGGGGGAGAATCAGCCGGTGCGCCCCCCAGGGAGGCCCTCAGGTACTCAGAGGAGGAGGAGGAGGAGGAAGATGCCATTCTTCCTGTGCTCTTGCGTTCGTGCCAGCCAGAGCGCGGCTTTAATGTGGAGTTCTGACCTCACTTTGCCCATCACAGACCAAAAAAAAACTCCAAACAGACCATCAGACCACTTCCCTTCAATGCTCCATAGGTTTGTGAGTACAACCCAATGCTACCGGTTTCTAACTGTCCACTGTAACTGGGAGTGGGTCTCCATTTAGATATAAAACACCGCTGAAATCCTGAGCCAATGTTACGTGGATGCAGGTACCTTGATACTTAACTGTGCCTGCCTGTGGCGAGCTCTGCGGGGATCTGTAGTGTATGGAGCCAGGGGAGTGTGTGTGTGTGTGTGTGTGTGTTGAACTGTGTGTGTGTGTTGAACTGTGTGTGGGGAGAGAACTATTAGGAGTTCTATTCAGGGTTCTGTGTGTCTGAAAGAAGTTCTCACAGACATACATGCAATGCACACAGAAAGCATGCCGCAAAGTTGTGAGTGTGTGAGAGTGTGTGTGTGTGTGTGTGTGTGTGTGTAGCCACAGATGTCAGTCAAGCCCCCTGGAGAGTGATTAATGGAACCAGCTGTAGGGACCAGGCGGCATGTTGTACTTGAGCACACACAAAAATACACACTCATACACACATATACACACACATACATACACACACACACACACACACACACAGAACCAAGCATTTATCACCCACTTATTAGCTAACAACAGCAAAGACAAGAGCAGAGAAGGACAGAAGAGAGAGGGAAGAGAGAACGTATGTAGATGAGAGGCCCACTATAACCGAGGGTTTCCACTGACCCCACCCCACACACACACCTCTTCTCTTACACACTCTGTCAAACATACGCAGACTTGATGTCCCTCATACCGTCCAGATCTATTGGCTCATCCACAGGGGAAAGTACAGTCTATCTATGGTGCAGTTCCTCAGAATGCATCCATCTGATTTCCTTGAAGTCCTTCAAAAGGGTAGAGAGTCAAATGCTTCATCAGACACTCTGCTCCAACATTGAGTCTCTGAAACCTCACCTGTTTAGGCAGGCCTGAGTGACCTTCGCATCCCTGAGCCAGAGGCAAAAAAAGTTTTCCTGTCACAATAACACTGATGCTATTGCTGACCTAGGCCTAAACGTGGGGAAATCTCCTTACAGTGATGCTTCCACAGATGAAGTCCATTGCAGGATTGAGGACAAATAAAAAAAAGTGTCGAATTTGGTATTCGGACAGACGTGAACAGGCCATAAGGACAAACAAACAAGCATGCACACACACACACACACACAGAAGATAGAAACCATTAGTTGGAACACTTTGCCGGGTCGCGATTTAAACACCTCGGGTTCTAGCCTATTCACTTATTCATGTATGCATGAGTCTGCACGTCTCGTTTGTGTGTTTGTTCAGAGATGTTCGGGTGCCTTCGTGCGTGAAATGG
>PYXC01002371.1:0-5000 GCA_015244755.2 Tenualosa ilisha
CACACACACACACACACCACACACACACAGGCAGGTGAGAGTAATGGGCTGAGCACTGGCGTATTGGTACGGCATTGTTTTATTAACTCCACCACCACGGCAATAAAAGATGAGGCTGGTGGTGAGCCCGAACACCATCACCCCCACCCACCCTCGCCCCGCCCTCCCCCTCGGCAAAACAAGACCCGCACACCCTCGGCCTGTTTCAAAGTGACTCACGCTCCCGATTGATTGGCGTCGCGGCGAATGCTCCGAACACATTAGGCACGAGAACTAAAGGCTGACAGAAATAATGAAGAGAGAGGGAAGAAGAGAGAAGAGGAAGGAAGACAAAAGAAAGGAAGAGAGAGACAAGTGAGAGAGAGAGATGAAGGAAGGAGAGTGGGCAGAGGCAGGCGGGCAGATGGATGGGGGAGAGAGACGTTCAGGGGGAAAGTGGCTGGCGTAGGTGGCCTTGCATAAGGGGTGACTGCTCATCGTGGGACTGAGTAATAACATGGTGACGAGGAGGCCATTATGAGCCAAGGGCCACACGGGAGAAAGGTCGCACGCTCTCTCTGACAGAGGTGAGATGAGAGAGGAGAGGGGAGGAGAGGAGAAGAGAGGGTGAAGAGAGAAGAAGAGAGGGGAGAGGGTAAGAGAGAAGAGGAGGAGGAGAGGAAATGGGCAAGGGGTCTCACTGAGTTCAATGCTCAGCAAGGGGCTAACGAGGAGATGGCGGCGTGTTCGTGTGTGTGTGTGAGTGTGTGTGTGTGTGCGTCTGTCTGTCTGTCTGAGAAACAGGGGGAGGGAGCAACAGGAGGTCACAATTAAATGCCTCTGTAGCTCTCTCTTTCTGTCTCTCCATCTCTCTATCCTTCTCTTCCTCTCTCCTGACAAACACTTGTGAGCCGGGACTTTTCACAAAGGGCCCTGACGACATCACACTGTCTCTTTCACCTGTTACCATGGCAATGTCTCCTTGTCACCCTGGACAAGCAGTTCCTTAGCAGCTTATGTCTGTAATGCTTCACACACAGTAGAAAAGCACCTGTTCCTCTCTCTCTCTCTCTCTCACACACACACACACACACACACACACACCCAAGATGTAGCTGATCCTGTGTGTGACTGAGAGCAGGTCTAAAACCAGCCTCAACACCCCCCCCACCCGCCAGAGGTGTGCCATCACGAGGCGTTTTAAAGTCTCACTGAGTGATGGATGGGGTTGGCAGGGGCGGTGGCTGCAGGTCAGGAGCAAATAAATCCCCCACTCCAAAATCCATGCACCCCACCCATTGCTATCGACCCCCGCTAATTAAGATAATAGACTCTGGAGCATATTCGCTAGTTTAATTACTCCAGGCTCCAGGGGGTGGGAGGGACAGCGCTGATAGCTGTCAATCAGGCCGCTAGGCTGCTAATACACACTCTGGCTAAATGTTGAGGAGGAGAGAAGGAGAGGATCAGGATCAGCACGGCGGTGATTTATCAGGGCTGGACAGAGCGTGGGAGGGAGGAGAGGAGGAGAGAGGGAGAGAGAGATGGAGAGAGGGCCGCCACCGCCACAGGGAAGGGATTGGTCTGGATTGGCGTCGGACAGAGAGAGAGGGATGGAGAGACGGAGTGAGAGATAAAGGAGGGCAGGAGGGTGACCTTGACAGGCATTTTACTCAACCTGTTCGCCACCCCCGCTCACAGCATGGCCACTGGCTGGAGCTTGATCGCTTTCTTTCTCTCTCTCTCTCTCTCTCTCTCTGTCGCGCCATTCCCTTTTTGAGGCACACTGCCCAACAGCAGCAGAGAGACACTAACTCCCTCACTTATATAACCTACCTTCCTGTCACTCTGAACACCCGCCCCACCACCACACACACACACACACACACACACACACACAAAACACTCACCCACAAAAACAGTGAATGAATGAAATACCATCTACCTGTTTTCACTTCAAACATCGCCGGCTCAAATACGTCTTCCTGTCAAGCAGGCGTTCGCTTCCTGCTGTCTGCTTCTCTCTGTTGGGCTGAGAGGTCCCTATAGCGCATAAGCAGATGCCCGCTGCTCAGATCAACCTGCCTTCCGCTGCACCTGTCTGTCTTGGCCTTAACGCCCTTAGTCAGGTGAGTCGTCCAGCTAACGGGCTCAGCGATCGCTCCAAAGGGCGCGTGAGGCCCTGCGTGCTGAGCGCGCGGGTGTCGCTCTTGGGCGCCGTGACAAGCACGAAAGCCTCTCCCGGGATGACTAAGAGCACACACATGGGCCTCAGCCTGTGCTCTGTGTTTGTGTGTGTGTGTGTGTGTGTGTCTGTGGCATGTGAAGGGTGTGTGTGCGTTTGTGTGGAAAGAGACACGTGCACAGGCAACTGTTCTTGCATTCCCTTCAACTGCAGATGGAGAGATATTATTCTGTGCACTTTGGGTGTGTGTGTGTGTGTGTGTGTGTGTGTGTGTGGCTTATGGAGCAGTGGAGGCAAAGACAGACCCAAAGCGAGAGCACGCAAGAGGAAAAGAGGAGAGGGGAGAATGATGCGATGGGCTGCTGCTCTGTCGTAAGTCACGGGAGCAGCTCACACAAGGCCATGGACAGCCTGAGACGAATGCAGCCAATTAGCACAGGAGACAGAACACTGCTCACCATCCCCCCACAACACACACACACACACACCAGAGAGAGATAGAAAGGGAGAGATGGAGAGATAGAGAGAGAGAGAGAGGGAGAGAGAAAGGGAGATGGAGAGATCCCGATAGAGATATATGGAGTAGTGATACAAAAAATGACTGCAGGGGTGGAGATGAAAGGAAAATAAAAACGGTGATGAACCAGGTAGCATTGTGTGGCCAAACTGAAAAATGACTGTGCCATATTCCCTCTGTCCCTCTCACTTCCTCTCTCCACACACACACACACACACACACCACACACACACACCACACTCCCTACCCAAAGGCATCTGTCCAAGTACTGAGAGGACAGAGCAGAATGAATATGCTGTTGCTCGTAGCTAGCAGGCTAGTGTAATAATAGTGACGAGCGCCGGCCAGTCTCTCCAGCCGCTCTTTAGCTCTGGACATGATCCCTCCTCACTCTCTCTCTCACACACACACACACACACACACACAACACACACAGTCACCAGCCATAATGCCCTGCACCCTCCCCTGCCCCGTCTGACAACGCCTCATCTATAATTCAGTGGCTGAAATTTTTCCGACCTGTTGGATTATTTAAGCGTGGCACATATTTCTCCGGCCGCGCTCCCTCTGATCCCAAAATGTCACTTTTGCTCCTGCGCACGCTCCACAGGACTGATGGCTGAGGCCATACACACACACACACACACACGCGCGCACGTACGCAAACACACAACACACATTATCACCCCACACAGGAGTAAGAGAAGGCCCATGGGATAACAGAACAGACAGACACACACACACACACATACACACACCTCAGACACAGTGACACAAACTAGCAGCAGGGCAAAGAGGGCTGGGTGTGTGTCTGGAAGGGTGGAGTAGTACATGAACAAATGCCAGAGGGCAGACACACACAAGGTACACATACATCCATTCCCTCTGCAATGATGAGGTGTGTGTGTGTGTGTGTGCAGACATAATTTAGTGTGTGTGTGTGTGTCTGTGATAGAGAGCCAGACACAGTGCGCTGCAGTCCAGCCAGCCCCCAATGTGATATCAATCTTTAAAGAGCCAGGGTGGCTGCACACATGTCTGCTGGTTTGGACCTGAGGGGGTTGAAGAGGGTTGATGCTGAGGTTCTGCCCCACGGATCTCCTGACGACATGGCAACAGGACAGCTACCATATGCAATCCCTTAAAATCTCTCGCTCTCTCTCACACACACACACACACACACACACACACACACAACCACCCACACAGGATTAAGAGAGGGCCCATGACATAGCAGGATGGACGGACACACGGACACACACACACCCCACTCACTCAGACACACTGACACAACACACTAGCGGCAGGGCAGACAGGGCTGGGTGTGAGTGTGAAAGGGCGGAGTATGCACACACATGTTTAACCCAATATTGATTCCAGGACAAAGAAATACAACTGAAGGATCCACTAAAAGACACAAGAAGAGATGTTGTGCCCTCGGCAGGTTCAAAACACATCTAGGAGTGTGTGTCTAATGTCTGCACTGCTGCTCCGCTCTGCACACAGACACACCCACAGACACACACACACACACCCTATAAATGAGACGCTGGTGGTGCAGTGGTGGCCCTAGCGTATCATGCGCCTGGGAGATTGGAGTTTTCCTCACTTCACTACATCCTCTGTGCCTAATGGAGGCGAGTGGAGCCATTGATCACACGCTTATGGCAAACAGCACAGCGCTCACTGCTGCACTGCCTTCTGCTCTCCCTCTGCATACACCTCTCTCTCCAGCCACATGGTCTATGCAGACTCCTGTGGTATCTGTGGGCCTCCAGGAATGACAGAGAGAGAGAGAGAGAGAGAGAGAGAGAGAGAATGAAAGAAAGAGGAGTGAAGGAAGAAAATCAGGGCAACAGTCGCCATGGCAACAGACAAGTTACCCCCCCCAGCCCCCCCCCTCCTCTGCCCCCATTCCCCAGGTGGGGCTTGTGCTCATCTATGGCTCCAGAGCTACAGGTGAAGCCTCTCGCCTCTTCAGCGGCCCAGAGGAGCCGTTTCTGCAGCGCTGCTGGGACTCTTGTGTGTCATGGCAGGCAACCATTCACAGCCCACAGTCAAAAATGATTCTGCCAGAATGAACGCAGACTGGAGCTGTTTTTAATGAGCTGCTTTTGTTCTCCGCTTTGGCGAATAATGTGGAGTCAGGTGTACCGTAGTGTGACCACGTTTACGTACCGGTGCAAAATGAGCCGGCCACATTTCTGTATGCAATTAAAGAGCCTCCATATTAACATAGTATTAAAAACATACATTATTTTTTATACATTTCAACTTATATCAGCCCTAAAGTAGCATGTGTATGTGCTGTGTGTCTGT